>JAODLI010000021.1:2676120-2697331 GCA_027575585.1 Percopsis omiscomaycus
CTAGGAGAATGTTATCTAAAACTGGTGGTTAACCGGTTCAACTGTTGACAAATGTACTAATTGTAAGTCGCTTTGGACAAAAGCGTCTGCTAAATGCTGTAAATGTAAAATGTAAATGTATGATCTTTTAGGTTATGTACTAGGGACTGGTTTCTGGTGAGCAGGAGTCAAGCAACACTGACTTAACACATTAATACCCACATACTATATACTTGTTTTGTCAGGCTAATATACTCGGCATGGATGATCAGCTTTTAGCATGGCATTTTCACTACTGCATGTAACTACATGCAAGTCTCTCCGTACAGATACACCCACATTCAGATGGATGTTCCCACACGCTGTGCTGTTGCTCCATCCCTAACAGATGTGTTGGGATGCGCTCCAGTGTTTATGAGAATTGAATGCAAACACCGTTGGCTTAACTGTCAAGTAACTGAGATAAAATATAATTCCATATGCTTTTATTAATTTGCACACATTTGGACGAGGCTGTGTAACGGCTGCAGTATACATCAATATCTTGGAATAGGGGCACTGAATGGATATTCCAGGACAGCCAGGCGTGTTAAAGGTGCAATGTGGCCAACATTTGAATATAAATTCTCTGCTGCTAAACGTACAAGGAACATGTCTGTGTGTTTTTAAATGTCATGAGAACACATGTGCATACAGTATATCACAAGATGTGTAGAGAGTCTTGGTGGGGGTATAAATAAACCTGTTAGGAAGGTTTATTATAGCACAGTGTGTCATGCTGCACAAAACGTACCCAAGGCCTCAGGCAACTAACTATGTGACAACATCAACTTCTAACCACTAAACCATGAACTTTACAGATGCTGTATATGTCCAACAATAATACATGGGTGAAAGTGCTGTAAATTGAGGCTTCATATGATTCCTTTGTGTAATACATTCAATTCCAGCAAACAAACTTCAGTTTGTTCTACATTATTTATTTTTGAGCTCATGGAACGTTTAAATGTGAATCCGTGAAATAATAAAAAGTGATTGTTTTAGAAATTCGAAATCGAGATCGAAATTACCCCAAATTTACAAACTGATACCCCTATATCAGGTCTGCAGTGGCTGCACCCTTTATTCATGGTTCTCGTGGTTTCTGTCAGACCCAGGGCTGAATGTTAGGCATACAGCTCAAGAGTGGCATTTCCAAAACTAGAGAGATTAATAACATTATCAATATATAATTATATACAGCCATGGAAAAAATTAAGAGACCACTGCATATTCTTGTGAATATAATAATATAAATATAAAACATGTAAAAAAATAAAATAATAAAATAATAAATAAATATAAATACAAATATAAATGTATTAAATATAAATGTAATTGTAAATAGATATTATATTTTTTTAAATGGGCAGTGGTCTCTTAATTTTTCCATGGCTGTATGTCATATACTTTATAGCTAACTTTTACAGGCAGCATTTAGCCAAGTCACTCCATTCCAAGCATATAATGCATGCTGAGATGAGTTTACTTGGCTAATATCAAAGGACAGACTCTTTAGCCTGAAGACAGGGCATTGACGATTGTTTCAGACCAATTATTGGTACACAAGGAGATAGGCTAGTATCTTATGTACTGTAAAATGCTATGATTTTGTGATTGCAGTAGCACAATGATGTGAAATTGATTTCACATACTCTATGACTTCTGTATTGCTGGTAATAATGCTATCCTAAATCTTTCACACATTCATTTGATGCAATTTAGAAGTTATTGGGAGTTTTGAAACATCCTCTGGTAGCTAGTGGCGTTTTTCTAAGGTACAGGGAAAATATTATTAGTCCATTAGTGCTTGTGACTGGTAACCTTAATAACCTCTTTCCCAGCATGTTGCTTAAAGGTACACTCCTCAATTTTGTTATAGCATTCCCAGAGCCCCACATTTCAGACCACAAAAGGTGTTGACTGTAAGAGGACAGGTTGAGAGTTCTGGTTGTAATAGAAAAGCCTACGAAAAACAATTGTCCTAAAAAATGACAGTAATTGGGTAGCAGCCACTTAGCAGCTTCTGTCTCCAGACTATAAGTGATGCACTACAAACGAGATGTGATCTCATAAAATAAAATGTCAAGCCTTTGTTTGATGAGCATGCAAAGGCCCACGCTCACTGTATCAGATCATGCACCGTCTTCAAACCAGCTACTTATTATGAGGAAACGCAACACGACAAGAAAGACAAGAGGTATAATGACATTAACCGTTCTAGTTTCACACAAAGAGCATCTTTGCATGTGGTGGCAGCTCTCTGACCAGATGGGGCCTGAGCCTATTAATAATGCTGTCTGTGTACAAAGATAAGGACCGCTTCTTCTGCATTCAATTGCTATACATAGAGAGAGAGTACATGAGTACTAAAGAGAGAGAGTGTGAGAGAGAGAGAGAGAGAGAGAGAGACGTGACTCCACAAAGGTCACTCCTTCTTTGTAGTCAATAATTGACATTTAAACACGCATTTCAAACGTCACTGATAAAGTTACGCAACATAATGGGGAGAGAGACGTTTCCACTGGCGCACAATTATGGCTATAATGAGATGCAAAAATGCAAATGCCTTTGTCCGTGCTCCAGCCTCCTTTTGTGGGGTGGTGGGGTGTCTGTGTGGCGGATGATAGATGCCACACTGGTGGTGGCAGGCAGAACACTCACATGTGGGAGTGGGAGCAAGCAGAGAACAGAACTAGGGCAAATATGCCAGACACCCTCCGAAAAGCAAATCCCATGTCTGAGCTAATGCTTTCCTGAATGCTCTCCAATTCCCCACTTTACAGTTAATTAATTGTTACAGACGGACCACTCTTCTTGAAAATTCGTGGGAAAATGTGTGCCGTGTGCATTTGGGCCCAATGGCTGTCCCGGGCTTGTCATGTACACAACAGTTACACAGCAGTTAATTATCAACATCCAGTAGTATCGTACTGTAATAACATTTAGATACTGTCTCTGTCTTGGTGAAACATGACTGTGAGATGTACTTACATAAAAAAATATCACATTATGAATGACAGCATGAACAACTGTCATGCTTTGGTGTAGCATCAAATGCTACACTAAGCATTACTGGAATGTTTTGGATATTTATTGAAAAAATTATTTGCTGCTTTAACATATGATTTTAATGTCAATGTTCTAACTGGTTTAATCATCTATAGAAAGTATAACAATAAATGTATGCTTAAAGGAATAGGCTATTGTGTATTATGTGGCAAGTGGGTGGCCAATGTGACTACTACTTCTTACACACAAGTTACTTCTCTTTTCATTCAATTATACAAAAACAACTTTCTCACACACACACACACACACACACACACACACACACACACACACAACAAATCAGCTGTTTAAATGATGCAAAGATAAGTAAAATAAGTAAACCCTAATGGACTTCTTTCCAGCCACCCTCTATCTTGGGTGGCTGATAAGAATGGTACACATCAGGTTTGCAGTCATGCTGTTTGTTAGAAGCAATTAATTTCTCTGAGGCCTTCAATCTATTCAGGGTAAGCTTTTGTGTTCTAAATCCCACTATTCTCAGCTTCTCTTGTGCCACGTAGGAGGGTATGAGAGGAGAGGGTAGGAAAAGAGAGGGACAGGCTAAGATATAAGCTTTAGATGACAGATTATCTTGGGTCAGTTAAGCATGTAATTGCTGAAATGAGTTAAAATCCCTTCAAATATCTGTCTCTGCACCTCATCACACCACTTCATAGGCTCAAATATTTGACAATTGACAAAGATAAACTTAAAAGAGGTATTCAATGGCCTGACAGTTTTTTTTTCAGTTTGATGTCTATGTACAGGTTTAAATAAAGAACCTGCCCCCGCTTCCTTCATCATTAGACTATGGTTTGAGTGGTGGACATCAGCCAGGTCCATAGACCTTGGCTAGAATAAAATGTTATTTCATTAGATGTTTGGTAACCAAAACCAAATGCATGAGATATTTGTTCTGCTGTACAAACACATCTGTATCCACAGATACAGATCTACAAACAGTGTCTAACCCGGATACAGGCTAATTTCTTACAGGCTTCGTTTAAACAGACTTATGCAGACTTAAACTGATACCGATATCAGCATCAAAGACATTCCATTCAATTTTATAGAGTCAAAAACCAGTGCATTGCAACGGAATTATCACTTCTATTCATCATATAAAAGTGTCTGTCAAATAATGATATTCCTATAAAATGTTACAGCATGATTAAAATGATTACCAAGGGGTAGACAAGGATTTTTTTTGCCAGGTGAAGTTGGCCCATGCCAAATGCCACCCTCAGAGCAGAGAGGGTGTCCTGCATTGCTTCTCTGAATGAATGCTAATGAGGGCGTGTGTGTATGTCTGAATGTTATTCACACCACATCAAACTGGGCGTGCAAAGAGGTGCAAAACTGGGGCTGGCAGCCTCCCAAACCAAAACAACCTGGAAGATTGTCAGACACTACACGCATATGGAAAATTCAGTGGAACAGTGCTTATTTTGACAGTGCCTCATCTTGTACAAATGCAATGGGGGCTGGGCAGGGTGTCTCCTGTAAAATTATTTAAGATAATCACAGCCTAAAATGTACAGTTGTCTGATTTGGATCCCAAAATACCACAAAATTAAATCATACATAAGACCAATACTGAATGAAGCATGAGACATTTATGTTCGGTTATACTGTGATGCATGTCTTTAACTTGATTTTGAAAATGGGAACAAACTATTTTTTGGAAGAAAATTTGATTTGTCTTGATTTGTCTTAAAGTGAAGCTACTTTCCGTTTCCATTTTTTGACTTATATTTAGAGAAACGACAGAGATGAAACAGGAAGTTGTGCTGTGATGTGTTGCTGCTCTGAAGCTGTATACACTTAACATGAAAAACAAGTGTTTTTTGAATGTAAGAAAATAAATAAATAAATGTTGCTTAAAAACTACGTCCTCAAATTGATTAAAAAAAACAAAAACAAATGTATTTAAAACATCTTTGTTCTTCGATTCCCTTTCAAGGCTCAAGAAGGCCATTGAAAAGTGCGAGAAAAATATGATGCAAATGTAGTGTTAAAAGAGTTGCATTTTCAATTAATGGAAATATTAAAGTTCAACAGAACTTTATTGCCAGATCTTGCCATGAATAATGCAGAACACCGCTAAAAAGACCCACAAACCAATTACAGTCTATTTTGGATGGTCTACTTTGGTAAGGTGAGAAACAGTAAGGATAGGCTTCAAATTTGCTGACAGCTGACGGGCAGACAAGGTCACTGGATGTACAAGCTCTCATTTAAAACATAGACATGAGAGCAGAACCGGGGTTAGTTAGGTCTATCAGAGCTGTCAATCAATTAATGACAATTATTGAGCAAGGACGCCCGTGGGAGGCGAGAAGGAATGAGAATGACCGTGGAGGAACAACATGGGGAACGGGACGAATTATGGAGATTGGAAAATAATGACCCAACCTGAATGATATTACCAGCCCACACATGCAGGTCTCCAAGTTCCCAGCGTGTGCAGACCGTGTCAAACACGAGAACCATGCCAGGAACTTGGGGCCTGCTTTAAAAATACATCACATATTTTAATTATTATTATTAATATTATTTTAATTAAATAAAAACATAAAAACAACAACTGCAAGTTAATATTGAGTTATCTTTAATTCAATAAGAGTACTTAGGTGTTCGGGGAACATGTGGGATGTCAAACACATTATACAACCTCAATACAAGGTATCACGCCACACTGTGTGAAATAAATAGTCATTAATGATGAGTTTCTATGGGGCACCGCACGCTGGCATGAGCAAGAAAACACAGCAGTGTTCAGGAGGGACTATTCTGGTGCAAGCACTGTGCCTCTACAGAAGACAAAGGGATGTTTCTCAACTACAGGGGAAGAGAGTGAGCAAAAGAGGAGGGAGAGAGAGAGAGAGAACGTGTTTTGAAATTCTCCAGCTGGCAGGCTTTAATTTTCCACCATTCTAATTAAAATGCAAATTAAATTTATAATTAGCAACCACAGTATCCGGGAAACCACCTTGCGTGCAGCTCAAACATATGGGGCAACCAGCGGTGGGCAGCGTCGTCTTGGGGAGACAACAGGAGTGGGTAGGGAGGGTTTTTTGTGTTGAGGCCTGGGCCACCGATCACGGGGCTGGGTGACGAGAGAGAGAGAGAGAGAGAGAGAGAGAGAGAGAGAGAGAGAGATTTAACCTGTTCTTCTCAGCCGGGCGCCCCCGTGAGCCTTCCAGGAGCCGAGGAGGCTCGGGGAGCATGGCCCAGTTTACTCTGCTGTCATTGGCCGTGTCGCAGGTCACCGCACGTATCACCACCGCAAGGCACAAGCGCAGCGGCCGGTACTTCTGGGGTCAGCAGTTCCAAATCAAAAAGGTCCCGAAGCAAAATTAACCTTTGACGACTCTGGGATAATTAATATTTAATTGATGAGAATTCTCAGTAAACACGGTGCCTAGACATCTCTGCCACCATTACCTGACGGCTGTGGAACCTGACATATTGTAGCGATTTGTTCTATCACTATTTGTGGTGTTAATATACAGCCAGCCATATACTGACTCTGATTAAACAAGACAAATATTTTGACATAAAACCAGGAGTATTTACACACAATAGAATATTTCCCCCCTGACCATTTCATTCGCCCATTTTAAATAGAATATACAATCTGACAACACTGGAAAGTCAGGTGAACGTGACAGCATATAAGTGACAGTGGTAGTATCATGATAGTGGCTGTTGGCAACGCAAGCACAAAAATCGCTTGCCAGGCAATTATCAGGAGCTGCAATGATGACGGACACAACCTGTAGCTGTCAGCTCTCATTGGCCATCTTTTGTAATGTTGTCCAACACAAGTCGCAACCAGGTCGCCCCGGGTCACGCCGGCTTTCTCTAAAGGTGCAGGGCTTTCTGCTGCCACTGCTGAGGCAGTATCATCAACCATCCATCAGCTGTCACAGCCTGAAGCAGAGGTCAAAACAAATCCGTGTCAAAGGAAAAGGCCACGTCTTACCGTGCGCATTCACTCTGCAGTCCGCCGATGGCCCCTCGTCGCGAGGCTGCTGCGCGTCTCTGTAGGCATTCTCAATGACTGACTTAGTCTATGAGAAGGTCTCACGTGGCCTCTTAAGCACCACCATTCCCTTTGTCACCTGAGTTGGCCCTCTTGCACCCATTGCCCCGTCAGTGTCTTGACTAAAACACCGCCTTATCTAGGGAGCTGTCAGGTGAGATGGCAAGCAAAGCTTTGAGGTGACAAGTGGATGTGGCCCTGTGTCACGACTGACGATGTTTCTCTTACAGGGGGCTCTCTCAATGACATGCCCAACTATTTGCCTTCAACACTAAAGGCAGCGAGGAAAAATATTAAAATTATATTACAACTATATTTAAACTGATTTATTTTACAGTAATCACCAGCGAAGGCCTAATTTTGATGAATATCTAAAAATATCTAAAAATATGAATATCCAATACATATTTGATATCAAGGGTTCATTTAAACCCTTGATATAGCATTGCCTCCTGCCTAAGCCTGGACTGACAAGTTGGGCACAAAGGGAACCTTTCAATGTGCAGTTGAAGATATCAACAACGGCGGACGAAAAACAGTCAAAATGATATATGGCCTAACCAAACTGAGAGCCATTGTTTGGGCAAAACCCAGTTGCTTGATATCATTCTCAATTGTTTTCGCCTCTCCGAGAAATGTTCATAGTGGCCATTTGTTTTGTGCCACCTGTTGCCTTGTTAATAATGCGTCGAAGATACTCATAAATCATAACATTCTTCAATTAATCAAGCTGTCAGCTCCTGGGTGAGAGGTCCTGCGTGGAAGAGATAAAGGTCACCGGTGGTGTGAAAGGGTCACGGCTGCGTGGCATCTCTCATTCTTGGGAAGTGTCAGTAGAGGAGCCGGCAGAACAAAGAAGAAATCAAAGTCCAGGGGACACAAGAAAGGAGGGGCGGGAGAGCAACTACACCAGAGCCAGAGAAAGGAACCCGGGTGCAGAGCATAAAGCCAGTCAAATTGACCTGTCATTACCATCAAGAGAGCCTTTCCAGGCGGCAACATTATCACAAGTCGCCATACCCTTTTGGATGACAGAGTTCCCGCAACCTACCAGGTTCCTGCAGAACTTATTTGCATAATTAACAAGTCATGCATATGTCATTCACATGACTCCTATGTGTTTGTATTAGACCACAGATTAAAAAGCATACACCATATCTGAGGCAGTGGCCTGTCAGATATTTATTATCCTGGAATTTTTTATTTTAATTACCGTAGTCTTTTAAAGATGCCAAACCCATTACACTTAGCCTACGTTTCTCCTGCTTTTGTCATGCGTGCCATCTATAAGCACAAAAAATATTCATGGGTTATGTGTGTGTGTGTGTGTGCGCACAATATCTGAGCTATTACTAGAACACTCCAGTGAAAGATGCATATATAGTCTCTATACGGCTATGTCTGTATTAGCTCTGCTAGCATTAGCCACAAATGCCAAATCAACATGCCTTTCAGTGAACACTGAGGACGAGAGGAATGTAACTATGTGAGCATGTGACCCATGGCATTGTGAGTAAGTCCTGTACAACTGACAACTAGCTAATAGGATTCTATGAGAGATGCATCCTGGTAGAACATGCATATGACTCCAGTACATGAACCATCACTAGGCCAGTCAGGGCTAACAGGACTGAACAACTCAAGTATCACAAGTAAAATATTAGAATATAACTCAAATAAATGTACACTCTTCAGGCCTACAAGTCTATGGAGATGAGTGAGAAGCTGAATGAGCAATATTCAGTCCCTGACTGTGGGAATTATTGTACATATCTTATGTTCTCACAACAATATGCTCTATTGATTTCAATAAAAGCATGTCGTTTGGAGATGTATGCCATTCTTTTTGCACTGCACATCTAAAACGCAAAGTACAGTACTTTACTCTGACACATTAGGCCACCCATTGTCGATAATTACAACATCCATAATTTGCCATCCTAATGTGCTATACATCAACGCTGAACTTTACCGAGCTCAACGTGTCAATCTGAGCTACGTATTTCTCTTTGCATTAGCCATTTTGAATGACATTTACAAATGTTGTCGCCTGGCTTTTCTTGCCTACTTGCCTACCCAGTATCTCAGAATTTGCTTTCAGTCATTGATTAAAGAAGTGTGGTTTTGAAAACGTCCATATCACCATTTTTTATTTGTTTAAAAGAAAAAAAAGTTTTGGCATGGATTAAGGGTTATAAGTACTCACAACTCCACTCCTCCAATTTTACAATTTTTAAATGCAAGAGTGATATTTTATTTAAGTTCTGCAAGCTAAAAATCATAGTTTCACTTTTAGAACCAAAAAGGTAATTTAATGGAAACAATGTAATTCAAAATATGTTGTTTTACACCTTCAAGGCACAAAGGGAGTTTATGCACCATTGCCAATAGTGCCAACAGTTTGATTAAATGCTTTAATCAATCACAATCCCAGCCTGTTTATTAATCACTTTATCAAGCAGCTGATGCATTGCTGCTTTTAATGGACTCCATTTATTTTGATTTCTCCCCTCTACATCTTATCGGGGGGCTCTCCCAATCTGGACAGATAAAAAGGGGGATGCGAGCTGGTGTGGCTGTAGTGCAGAGCATACCGGCAAACCCACTCCCTTAACTTCATTACAATCCCCGTGCTCAGACTTAACCAATTTATTAGTGGCAATATGTGCCCTGAGCGATGGCTAGGTAAACCACATAGCTTAGCTCAGATAAACAGGCGCCCATTCATTTGTCTCCTTACCTGACACCATGGTGATATATGATCCTAATAAGATTAATACCCACTGGTTTTATTTCCTCTCAGTCCCCATGGGCAGTATTTAATGCGATTCCTCAATGATCACAGTCTGTTGTGTACATTTTGTGAGATGCCTAGTAAACAATATGAAATCGATGTTTAAGATGCACCTAAAAGCACAAATAACACATTATAATGCAGTGTTAGCTTAACCACTTTGGGGTGGACAAGCAAACAAGGCATAATTTACTTGCATTTGACAAGGCATCATTTCCTTGCGTTTGACAAGGAATATTGGTTGCTTCTTTCTTTAGAAAACATATTGTTTTGTACTGTGGCGATGCTGTGATAACAAATTTATTTCATTATTATAAATTCAGAAGCACCCTCAACTTGTCATGTTTTGTCAGAAATATCCACAATTAGCAAACAATCCATGTCCTCCCCCTCTCACAACTATACCCTTCTTCAACACACACTTGGTTTCATCCATATTTTCCCCTAGTCTGCCCCTCAACTTCTCTTTCCTCTGTTGTGCACTAAAAAGCTATTGTCCGCATCGTCTGAAACTGTTCACTCTTAAGGCTGGACTGAAAATCACGAGAGTGCACATGTTTGGAGCACTGAATAGAAATTGCACTTAAGTGGTCTTCTCTTGCCCGTAACCTCTACCCCTCTACCCCTCCTCCACATGAGAAGGGCTGGCTAGGGTGGGCTGGAAGGGGAAGCCAGCGGGGCAATAGCAAACTTGAAAGCAGCCAACATTTTCAGCACTCTTGAAAAACAAGCATTTCACACCTGAAGCCTTTCATGCAGGGCCTCGAGGCATCCCCTTCAAGGCATTTAATTGGCTATTGCTTCAGAGCTTGTTCAGCGCACCCATTACGGCGAGGCGACAAGCAGCCAAGTATGTCGAATGAAAAGGGTCCTTTTCGCAGATGGGCCTAGAGGCATTAAAAACTGCCCGATCACTTCTTGCTGTTGACTGGCAGAGGTAATTCAGATGTATGCACATCTCCAAATGCTTCTAATGAAGAGGGTATTGGATAAGATGGATAAAAAGTCTGTGCAAGCTTTGATGGGGAAAATATAACTTTGTTCAGTTACATTACAGCATTTTTGACAAATAGGAAAATAGATGACAACCCACAGTGCATGTTGAGATAGTACTGCTTTACAGAATCACAGAAAAATCACATACTGTATATGTCTTTCTGCTGTAACAAATGGTACAATTCTCTGTGTTCCAGTTTACAATTTGAGACACTATAAATCTAGCTGTGAAAATTCGAAGAGTTTAAGAATGCACAAAACACACCCTGGTGCGCACCTACATTGCACATCAGACTTTTTCAATCGCAAGTTTTCAGAAGACGATGGTTGGGCCTTTTGTTTAGCATATATTGCATGCTTTAATCTTGGCCCTAGGATGTAGGGCTCTAGGATATAATGTTCCAATTTTTGTTGGCAGCTCTACCTTAAAAGATATGGTCTTTTTACTTTCCTGTACCATCTGCCATCTGAAGTTTCACCCATATTAGCCTGCGGCATTGGAGCTTTTGTTGGCAATGTTTTTGAGGGCACCCTGACTCCCCATGGATGGACAGCCTTGGGGGAACCAGATAAAGTAGGTGTTTAGTCTCTGGGCTGCTGATGAGGAAGGGATTGGCTTTGAGCTGGGTTGGGACTCATGGGAAATCTGGCTTGCAAACTAATTATGTTGTTCTGCCAAACTGCCTGTGATTACAAAATGGAGAGGTGGCAGGGGTGGAGCTTAGACTTTATCAATTGCCCTACGACTCTTTAAAAGAAAATGAAACGGCTCATGCTAGCAGATATATCAAAGAGAAGTTGCGATATACAAATATAATTTGCCCTTACTTTTGAGTATAAGAAAGTTTCTTGAAAAAACAAAAAAAACATGAATGAATGTATGTATGTATGTATATATACACATATACACACACAAAATATGCTTTAAAGCTTATGCTTAATAAAATCATATCAACTGAAAAAAAAAAAAAAGAAATCCCAACTAACTTTCAGGTAGGTTGTGTGACAGAAAATATCTAATTATTTCTTCCATGTTTCCCCACCTGCTAGTCACACTTTTGGGGACTTAAAAACAGGTTAGTTCACAAATTATCTGCTATATTTGTATTAACACCTCAGCTGGTGGCACAGACAGCCCCTGAGGATAAACACTAAGCAAATCATTAGAAGTACAATAGGCTAGGAGTTCACTTCCCTAATAATGGAGCCAATCAAACCTCAACCAGATATCTGAACATTTATACACTTAAATATTTGAAAAACAATTTTTACGTTTGTGTTAATTACAGTACAGCCCATGAAATAAACACAAAGATTTTTTCTCATTATAATCATTATAACCTATTCATTGTTTCTGAAGTTTATAAAATTTTGTAAAAAGTACCGTATTTCATGCAATATAAACAAATAAAAGGAAACGTGTCGATTTCATCAAAACGTACATATACTGTATATGAAGCTATAGTACTCCATATTAGTGCGCTATTAAATTACAATAATATGTGTGTTTATTGTGTGGATCGGAACAACTTGGTGGCTGTAAATCATCCCGATAAGTAATGTCTATAAAGTCTGCAAACCAATAACAGCACTCGATTTTTTGTCAGTTATTATTGTGAAAATGCAAAAGAGGAGGTTTGTTATAAAGCTGGCTTTTTTATTTAATTATATTTCATAACATATGATCATGCTAAGCAGATGTCTCAAAGCATTTTGACTTACATCACTAACACTGTAGCTTGTAACCCATTTATACAGTGGAGCTTGTCGCTGGCTCAGATGAAGAACATTTGTCACCGGCAGCGCACGGTTGAAGCAATTTCATCCCTCAAAATAACTTAAGTTATTCTTTATCTCCCCCCTCGCTCACACCCATTCCCTCTCTAGATCAACACCTGGCATCGCATGGGTTAAGAGAACAGAAGTGATTTTATAAGGGAACAGTAGGCACAGTCATGGATCTAATCATCCGGGAGGGGACGCGCATAACATCAGTCATTGACATGGAACAACATGATATCAGACAAGGAATAGATCACTGTCTGTGTGGTGGCCTATACATAGCAGCACTCTTCCTGAGACCTCATCCTTCAAAAAAGGGGCCAACTGGTTGCGGTTGGGGAGCTGAACTTGGGACAAGGGGACTGTGGGTTCAATATCTCCAGTGAGACACTGAGCAAGATACTTAACCTGAGCTGCTTCAATGAACATCCCAACTAATAAATAGATGGCATATGAAATGTCAGCGCAGCGCGGGTAGATAGTAGTGCTTTAACAACATCCTGTGTCAGCCAGCTCACAGTATCGCTATTAAAATGCTTTTTTCTTTTTTGAATCCATACAGATTTATATTTCTTGAGCACATTTACAGTAGAAACAATGTATTGTTTGGCACAGGGAGAAAGAATACACAATGTAAACTAGCTTGTTTGATATCTGTATGAACACAACCCCTGGATAAGGGGGGTCCAGGTCTGCATTCTTGTCTGTACCCTGGCTCTCAAGTTTCTGTTCCAGGTTCTCACAGCAAGGGAAAAAGAAATCAATAAACCAACAAGACAGCTAGCCCCAATGGACTTCACTCTGGATTAAGAACACACAAAAAAAGAGAAGAGAATGCAATACCAAGATTGCATTATGACATTATCAAAATCCACATTGATTACTGAAGTGTAACAAATAAGGAGTAATACTGCAAGAAATAATTGAAACTAAATCCACCAGCTCGCTGTTCGGCTGCGAATGATAGCCAGTGACATGACATTAAGCAACGTGAGACGAGGGGCAGTGGTTTAAGCGATCTGGCAGGCTGTGCGATGCCCTCCTGTCAGGATCGATCAGTCCTGCTGAAATTTAGAGCAAGTCTCCAAATTGGTCTTAATGGTGTGTTTCATCCTCGGTCTCCTCCACATATTGACTGAGAGCCAGTGTCCTTCATCACACCAGGTCCTTGGCCTCTCTTCCTTTCAGCCGAGGCATACCACTGATCTGTGCTCTCTGAAGGGGGAGAGCAAACTGGGCCGGGGACACCCACAGCCTTAAGTGGCTTAGATCGCAGCACTGGTAGTCAGGGTGCTATCACATTATATGTCCGTTTGACAGCACATCTAAGCAGCAGAAGCCCCAGCTCTCTCTACGCTGACTGCCAAGAATAGTTCTGATTATTTTAAGCAGTCTCAGCAGTTGCAGAACACAAAATAATACATGAAAGGTCTAATAATTGCTGTAATATGGCAATGCTTTCTTTAGTGTACCTAAATAGCTTAATAGTGCAGACTTGAATATGTACAAAAATAAATGTATCAATTAAAAAATTAATACAACCAAAACATAACACCCCCCCCCAAACCCCCCGGCTCAAGCAGGTCTGCTTACAACATTAGGTTAAGTTTTCTGAAACAAATTAACAGATGTTATGTTCCCTTTTCTCTCATTTGTATCAGCATTTTTCACAGACTGTCTGGGCTCCAAAAGCAGGAATTAAGACTCACCTCAGTCTGGCGTTACGAGAATTTATGAATATTTGTGTTGGTTGATTTTATTAACAACTTTTCTATTTTAACTCACAATCCCGTAAATGTGTGATTATTATTACTGCATAAAATAAAGCAGTATACGAATGTACAATAGAGAAATCCTCATTTGCATTATAACTTTTTATAACTACTGTCCCCCTCTCCAGTACAAATAGGTTATTTGAAAAAAATGAAATAAAAACCTGAATAAAGAAAATGATCTCTCCAAGGACTATATCAGGTTATGCTTTATCTTTTTTTATTTATTATTCAGCTATCTAGGTGCACGTAACGTACGCTAAGAAAAATAAAGTACTAGAGAAAGTAAAGCAATTCATGTACCCCACCCACAATTGCAATTTGGAGGGATTGTGGAGCATCTAGTTTAGCGCATCAGATTGCAACACATACAATGCATTTAAAGAAATCTGTAACGTAACAATCAGAGCACACAAATATATTACAATTCTCTTTATTTTTTTCTTAGAGCCTATTCATTTAAGATTAAATATGGGAGAATTACACAGTGTGTAGCAAAAAAGTATAAATCTATGAAGTCACTGTAAAATATTACATTTATATTTAACTCCTTGCACTGAATTTGAGTTCCCTGTCAGGTGCAAACATTTGACAGTATCCAATTATTTAAAAAATATATACAGCAATATGATAGTACTCATACTTCAATATTAGTATTATGGTTTATTATTAGTGTCACTTAGTTCCCCTGAGATTACAGAGATTTTTTAAATGACATGACCATATTAATTTTTCTTTTGGCCAATATATGATTTTAATTTTATGAGGGGGACAAAGCACTAAAACCCAATGCAGTATGAAATATTGTACAAATTTCTTGTTGTCTTGGTCAACATGTATCTTTTTAATTCGAATTTAAAATAAAATGCATTCTTGCCTATTTTTTAATGTTTTCTTTTCAGGACAGCTATGGTGGTAAAATACAGAAATCATTCTTGACTGGCTTTAGACTGTATTGTAATGGCATACAACAAAACAGAAATACTGTCTGGCACTGACCTTATTTTTTTCAACACAAAAGAATACATAAATAGATATATACTTTAAAATCCAATAGCTTGTGTATTTACCGCTTATCAACCGCCTGGCAGCAATTGTGATTCATAGCAGTCATTTAAGTGATAATGCACTCATTCACTACACTAACAAACACCTACCTCCTGGTTATCTGTATGTCAGAGCCGCTGCAATACAAGACGCCAAACAGAAGGCAGAAAACTCAAGATGGTGTTGATTGATAAATTGACAGGTTAATTTTCAGATGGATAATGAGAGTAAGACCCTGAAAAATGGCAGCGAGATGTCTGTGGCCCTTTGCACTACCTTGGATGCAGTGCCATCTATCTATTTCTAGTAGAACCGCAAGGAGAAACAGGTATGCTCTATGTCAAGGCCCTGCCAAATGTTTGGACTATCTAGGTTAAATATGTCCCAAGTATTTACTTGGTATTTTTCTTCAGACTGTAATTACCTTAGCTTAATAAGGTGTAAAGGTGTAAAAGATTTCAGTTCGACTGTCTGGGCTATAAATCTTTTCAAAACAACATCATTGCCAAATAGATGTAGGTAAAGAGCACAGTAGTTATAACATTTACAAAATAATGTTCTCAAATAATGAAATACCAAACTGTTAAGGATATATTATAAGGCCCTTATTCCAAAATTCCAAACAGTACACACACTGTACATTTGATCAAAATCAACAGTTGGTTGTATTTCTTTGGACATATGCAAAACAATATATATTGCCATGCCTTAACCATGATTCACTAAACTGTAATTTTCATTGGGTGCAATTAGCAAATTTTTTAAAGAATGTTAAAAAAGTTAAACCCATCCCTAATTAGAGGGCATATTGTTAGTATAGAGGAGAGGGATTAAATGGAGGTTAGGAAGGTTTCTATATCTTCCACTTCTGCAACAGGGCTTGTCACTACAATGTGCCATGTCTACAAGGCACTAATTAAATATCCACTGTGTTACATTTCTGCTCTTCTCCATGAATCAGCATATAATGTATTGAAAATGAAATGCCATTATTTGGTCTTATACCCAATGGCAATTAATTTTTAATGTTAGCACCGCTTGGTGCAGCTTTGATTAATAAGACATAGTAAACAGAAGTAGGAAGTAGAAATGGGATTTGAGATCAAAACTTAAATAGCAATCATGGCAATTGCCTAAAAACAGCAATATTAGACATATTTCACATATTTAACATGGGTCTTTGTTTCACTTATTTATAAAATGTTACTATATCAGTTGAAATTATTATATTTTATAATATACCCAATATGAAATATTTTTTTCGGACCTTGCGTTAAGTCTCTTTATATAAATGCCTGAAGTGTTCATTTTCTGATTTACTATTTTATTAATTAATTAATTATATTTATATATACTGGCCCTAAACCAGCAACATTATTTTTTTAGATTCCAAATAGTAATACTATGACGTCAAACTAACAAAGACAACTTTCCACTAATCTCCTATATGCATTTTAATTATTTTAATTCAGCCCTTTGAGTTTAATATTCTCTTTGAGAGTGATTGTGATGAAAAGAATTATGGCTTGGTATGGCTTTATTGCTGTTTATGACTAATAACCACATGGTCACACCTAGGGGTGCCTCGGTCCTACCATTCACTTGAGCGGTGTTCTTAGCTCTGACAAAGAGACAGCAGAATTATGAAAGGAAGGGCTGCTGAGGACAAATCTTGGGGGATTCACTCCTTCCAATGCACCAAAGCTCCCAACAGCTTGATCCTGTGTCACTCTAAGGGCATGGTTTGATTCTCCCTTGATTTGCCATTGAAATCTAAACGTTTAATTGTGGTCAGTGAAAAAAAAAGAGTTCAAGCAAACGATGGCTTGGAGAATATGGGGAGAGGGACGGGCCTTTCACAGTGTCAGGCTGTAAAATGAAGTACATAGAAAGTAGGAGGGGGAAAAATCATGAGGGAATAATGAAATTAGGAATGGGGCAAGAGAGAAAGAAAGCAAGGGCTGGAGAACTTGAAGCGCTGACCCCTATCGTCCACGGTGAAAAGCAAGAGATTAGAAAGTGTTTCATGCTAATTTCCATGGAGATTTCTGTAATTTCTCAAAATTACTTCTTCCCGCTTTGATTTGCCCATAGTGCCTGGTCCCCCGCTAGTGTTGTCAGGGTGGTCTGCCCCATCATGCCTCTGCTCTTGTGGGCCTCGCCGTGGCCTCTTGCTGTAGCCAGCCGTCGTGAGATTACTGAAGCGGCGCTGACGTCTCTATCAGCGCGCGCCACCACCGTGCCCTCTCCCAACCCCCCTACCCACCCACCATTATCCCATCCGTCTCCCCCGGCGTGGAGCCCTTTTTGCCCACCCACCACCAACACACACCCTCGCCGCAAACTCTCACAGATCTGTCAGATGATGGCTTCATTGGGTTGCGCTGCTCCTTGCAAACTCCTAGTCTTGTTCACACACCCGCCCCCCCACTCCCGCCATCCACATCCCATCACCTCATCCCTCCCAGAAACCCGGACCACAAGAAAAGTCCCCCCCCCCATCCATTGTAGATTGTTTCACCTTTTGCTATCCCACAGCCGCCTCTCTCTCCCTCTGCCTCATCCTGGTTTGTGCTTCTGCCTGCCACATCAAAGGAGAACCAGGGGTCACAGAGCCACAGGCATGGAATATAAATGCAGCCAACTGCGTGGCTGTATGGGAAATCAATCCTCTAAAGATAGCTCCATATACTTCATGAACTCATCACCAGTCTTGTGGTACATACGGTAACATATAGGAATTGTTTTGTCCTTTTGTGCAGCATGCAGTGCTGTGTATGTTTACTCCCCATGGAGATTAGTTTTCCATGCACAAGTAAACTGTTAAAATGCTATTACATTAGCAATTAGTTTTTTTTGAAAAGATACACAATACAAAAGAAAAAAATGAATGAAAATTGTAACTTAATCTGTAACACAATTATCCCAATGACTGGGTTAAGAGTGTAGGAAATATCTGAAGAGCATTTATAGTGATCTTGAGATAAACATTACAACTAGGAATTCAGAAATTGTAAAATATTCAATGAATGGCGGCATTAATTATCTTATTTATAATTTATATTATTAAAGTATTAGGATGAATGATAATTTCCGCCATTTTTCACCTGGCACTCTCCTATTCATTCATCATTTCATTAAGGTCACACAGAGTTTAGGCCTTGTAATGCTAGGGTCTTACAGTCTTTTGAGTCCATGTGTGTCTATTTGGAGCGGCTGCATTGAGACGGTAACACAATCCAAAGATGTTCTGAAAAGAGCAGTTTTAGCATAAAATATTAAGAAAATTAGGTCTAGGCTGAGACATCTGTCCTTTTAATGGATAAGTCCTTACACCAGCAATACAGTCAGTGTTGCCAATTCCATCAGTGTCAAGTCATGAGCTGCAAGACAACCTTGTTTGAGGCTGAATTTGATGGCTCCATGTGGGGGCTATTGGCTCTGGTTGCTTAGAATTAGTATCAGATAAACACTCTGCTGGAAGATGTCAACGTCTACATTAATGCCAGACCTGCCAAACAGGCTGTGCTTGAATGACACCGTGTTTTGTGGAGGGTGACGGGGGTTGTAAATGCTAACTCTCTCTGGCTGCTTCTCTAAGCATGGCGGAGTTCATAGCCTGGCGACACATGGGAGCAAAGCAAGCTTTTTTGTGTTAGATAAACATGTGTAGTCTAATCTTCATCTAGGGACAAGCCATCATACCATTTGTAACAAAGGTAAAATAAACTCAATAAGAGACAATGGGGGACAATACTTTCAGCTATCAACTGTTATAATTGCACTGCTGAGGTTTAACTAATTAAATTCATAAACACATTTAAAAATGAATTTGAATTTAGTGCTATGATAAAACATGTTCTAATTAATAAGAAAGTGAAAATGAGCTATGCTACTTTTACTTTGTGCCAACCCTTACCATGAGTGTATTACCCTCATGCAGAAGTGTGGCTACCCCACAAGGCTTTTCGAAAGTCTACACAGACCACAATATGAAAGCAGTGTGTTCAGCACAATTCTAATGCACTTAAATGCCGCCACCAGTATGAACATCAAGCCCCACAATGAGCAGGATATGGGTTTTTCCATGCTTTTACGAAGCAGATGGCGGAGTTTGCCAGGCAGTTACTGTAGAGAGACATACTCGAGTCGAAAAGACCGAGTACCTTGTAGGTACTATCTAGTACAATCTAGGCTACATAACAGAAGGAGCACTAGGCTTGACAAGAGGTGTTAATATATCCATAATAATGTGAATTTTAACAAAGTACACTAGGAAAAGAAAACAGCAATTAGTAATAAATAAAATATATATATATATATATATATATACACACACATATATATATATACTGTATCTTAATTCTTTGTGCACAATGAATCTGAAAAGCTCTAAATTCATCAGTTGTGGAAAACAGTATCAAGAATTTTACTGAGCTCAATAATACTGTCCGTCTAGGAGCTACCAAGTTGTACTGTGGGCTCGAGGGCTGGACAGTGTAGTGTACCCCCTCCCCCCCTAATGCCCTGTCCATTGATCTTTCCCGTAACTACAGCTCCCAACAGAAACCCACACAATCTGGGCAGAAGAGTGCTCCTGGGCACCCCTCACTTCAAAAGGTGCATATTTACTCTTAGAAATGTGAAAAAAGTGCAGCTGTGGATGCATCCACCAACCTCAATCAATGAGAGGGCTGGTCCTCCTGACCTCCTCCTGCTGGCTAATAAAGTGCTTCTTAGGCTTGGTGGTTTCCCCAGCAGCCTTGTGGGGTTGGCTCAAGCTAGCACTTAGGTTTATTTTCCATTGTCTCTTCGCAAAAATTGATTTTTGGAGAAATACTTATCCTGTTTCTCAACAAAAAGTTCCACAGTGAAATACACAACCATTATGCCCCAACTGTTTTAAATATTTAAGCAATATAAGGCCTGAAATAAACAAATAACTGTACAATGCAAAGATCATAAGCAAATTTTCATTATTTTTGGCATTGGACAGTTAAAAAAAACAGGCTGAAATACCATGAATATAATCCTAAAAGGTGGAAAAACCTTTTCAATCTTCCAACATAAATCTTAGAATGGCTTTAATTTGATTTTTTTTAAATCTAGCTGTGCATTGTCAACTTAACAGGTCCATTTTTTTTGTCTTTCATAAAATAATAAATAAAAAAGTGCTGGGATGTAGATTATCATAATTGTCATTTCGGATCTTCAAAAATAACTTAAACGGGCCTTTTGGAGAGAATGAGATAATCAAAATCTTATGTAATTACGTGCAGAGAAATTCTAATTACTGATTCAAACATACTCCATGCAGCTTCCTGTTCCCCCACTGTCCTTAAGTTAAATGCGAGTCTTGAAAGTTGCAGTTTTACTACAGCAACATTTACGATTGCATTTATTCTTTTCTCAAAATGACAGTAACTGCAATAAAAGTATGTGTTGGTTTGGATGTACATTGTTTTATAAGATGAACTAAAGGAGGCTGGTGTGACCTTAATAAACGACACTGGTACTCCATTATCTCTTTCCTGCTGACATTCATCACTTGATGAGCGCTCTGTTAGCATGCACCAGTTGCAGGGCAGTTCACTTTACAGTTGATAGCATTTTTCTCTTTTCTGCCACAACAGTAATGGGTATGAAAACAGAAAAAAAGAATTTCTTTCAATATCATTAATCCTGTCTAGCGTGGACTCCCCC
>JAODLI010000021.1:2713179-2746476 GCA_027575585.1 Percopsis omiscomaycus
AGAGAGAGAGAGAGACACAGAGAGAGAGAGAGAGAGAGAGAGAGAGAGAGAGAGAAATCAGAGCACTATGGATGTGTGCCTTCAGGAGCGGATCGATGCACTGATGGGAGTCTTGCTTTGTTCTCTCACACTACTCTGATGTTAGGTGCGCTTTACATGATTGCTTAAAGGTTTGACAACTTTTTTGTTTGTCATTTTCTTCCGCTTACAGCGTATCCCGCTGTCCCCTTTGTTGGCAAGGTGTGGAAGATAAGCATCATGGTTTCTGACACCCACCCCACCCCCATGCATGGCATGCACTATAGCCGAAAAAACTATGCTGTACATGAACAATAACGCAAAAGCAAGCGCTCAAATTAATAATTGCCCATTCCCATGGCATTTTTCATTACCATACTACATCCTTCTCATTTATACCACAGCCAAGTTAAGCACTTTGCCTCTTTCAATAAGCTGCCAGAATTGCTTCTAATAAGACCTTCTGTGCAACAACCGCTTTCTCACTAAAAAGTGTTGACCGCGAAGGACAAGTAGGTGTCAATAGACCTGCTCTCAGGGCCTACGGGACGCTGACAAGCACGAGCTCTTTTCCAAGGCTTAATAAAATAGCACAGATGCGCCCTTGTCTGAGCATGGCTCTGCGTCTCATTGTACGTTGGCCTTCCAACCCTGCCATTGCAAGACCCCTATTGCACTGGCTGCATTAGAGGGTCTCATTAGGACCGACTGAACGAAAAGCGGGGTCAAGGTACATAAAGGTAGCTGGAGCTCGGGAGCATGCCTCTCAGAGGAGTGGGGAGCTCCACCATGTCTTAGGGGCTAGCCCTCCAGACCTCTGGCCCTCCCCATTATGACCTTCTATCTCCAGCCTTATTTGATGAGGCAGAGCCTGATAATTATTTTGCGTGGATGAAGACGGGGGCACAGCGTGAAAGGAGTTTGTCACTCTGAGGGAAAAGATAGCAAGGGATGACAGAAAAGGAAAAAAGATCAAAAGCAGGCCTTTTGCTTTTCATGCCTCAGAGGCTCCAAAGAGGATAAGGAACAATTGGGCCCTGGGTATCCTCTCCTCTTTGGCAATTAGACTCAGCTGATGAAGTGAAAGGGATGAATGGCAGGGTTCAAGGCCTTCTCTAGGGCTCACACAACAGGGTGTGTTTCCCCTTCTCCCCCTTTATCTTCATCTCCCCTCCGAGTGGCGAAGATGCGGCTGAAATATTTCCAGATGAGGACAATGTGAGTCAAGGTGCCAAATCTTAATCATGAGGAATGATGGGATTGAGGAGGTGTGAGGGATGAAAACACAACTGCATGCATTCAATGTTTACATATTTATACCATGTGGATGAAGAAGACACTTGCGTATGCTACTATAAGCTACATTATGAAAAACACACTGTGGTTTTCAGTATGGTGTGGTTTTCAGTATAATAGTGTAACCTACTGTAAATGACTATTTTGCAAATTACTGTGGCAAGAATTGATGTGATTAACGTGACCACAATGATTGATTGCTTTCAGATAAACAAGACAAACAACAAAGTTGCAATACAGACATTAAGTAGCTCTTTATTTAATAAGTTAATCTTCAAGGGGAAGCAAATGTCATAACTTTTGTTCCACACATATATACTACTATTACGACTCAAAATATGAGACTTGCGATCTATTAGGGTTGGAAAAAATACCATTCAGTGCCGATTTCTTACAATACCTGAAACAGGAAATGGGAGCTGAATATGTTAAAATCCTATGCCCATTATAAAGGAGATGCTACATAACAATGAAACCACCATTGCACTCTCAGCCATCCCTGATCCATCCAATCATGTGCAGTGGCATTAGGGACTTTCCCAATGACAACTGCTTTGTCATCAAAATACTAGGCAGAATTTTTTTTTCTCTGCTAAAGACAGTAAGCTAGGGCTATGTGAAGCAAATAGAAGTTATAGTAGCCTATAGCCTACTGGTATATTTATGTCTTCTATAAACATGCAAGTAGTCCTAATAAATATTTTTATTTTGTGCTACTTTTTACATTTACTTTGTGCCAGCAGGATGAATAAAATATCCTCTAATCTGAGATAGATACATTTAACAAACTGGCAATAGATGCCTGTAGGTTACCATACATTCAATGGAAGATTTCTTGGGCGCATGCTAGTAAATGGAATGGAAGCTTTAACGATACTGCCACACTGCACTAAAACCTTAAGATGATTAGCCATATTCTTAAAGATAGCCTGCTGATAATGTGTTTAAAGAAGCGATACGGGTTTTCCCAGATTTCAGTTCAAAGTCTGAGAAGCATGGGGTCAGAATGCCAATGGGCTAAATAAAGAATAGCCAAAATGGGCTTTGGGGGATTTAAAACTTAGGCCCCAGAATCCCTTTGATCAAAATGGGGCTACAGCCATAGATATTCCGAGCATCATGGTCTGCATCTGTGTTGATGCTGGAAATTGTGAATATGGCATGTAGAGCATATATAATAACAATACACAGGCAACATATAGTTTAATGTTCTTGAATTGTTGTAGGTTTACAACAAGATTGCCAATCCTACAATAACTTGAAAAATCCAACTGAACAAAAATTGTGTGTATATACACCATGCCTGCTAAATAGCATTAAATGTAATGAAACACATTCTGTGAGTGAGTTGTTAGTAGTCCACTTTTTCCATCTCTCTCTATTGTACTTGAATTGGTTAAATGTTGTAAAAGACTGTTAAATATATTCCAAAGTTAAGCAGACAAAAAAATTGGCTTAATGTCTTAGTGCTAGTATAGGAATGGTTTCATTAAGTCATATCCAACAAGTCCAAACTAATGTTTTCAGTTCATATCACCAATATGACAGGAGGGTTAACAATATAGTCTAAACCAATTATCAGTATGTATAATAAAAGGTTTGTCACCGTGTCACGTTACCTAAGCTAATTTCAGATAACTAAATTAAAATGAGCAAATATCAAAAACATAGTCGATGAAAACCTCAATTATACATGTCTATTATGTTGCTGTCAGTTATAGTATAACTAGATACCAATATCAACAGATAATTAATGGTAGAGGCAGACCTAATGAAAATAACAACATATAGAGAGGAAGAGGAGAAGACAAGACAAATTGAATTAAGTCATATTTTTATAGCAATCATTGACTTAATTCTTCATTAAAAGCAACTCACACGATATAGGGCATAATATCCTGTGCATGTCTGAGGTGAAGTTTGAAAGTAGAGGTCAACGACACAAGGACTGTGTGGCAGTATTTCATTAGAAAAGAAATGCCCCCAAATGTCATGAACAAAAGTTAGCTTCTTTTTTTTTTCTATTGATCTCACTTTCGATTGTTGGCATAGTATGCATTCTTGTGCTTTTACTAGTTTCAATGCCTCTCCTCAAGGCCTCCTCTGGTGACTTATTTTAACACCTTCTGTATTTGTTTGCATTTGGCCTTCGTGCTTTAATTTTGCACTACATAACTCGTTTCAAGGGAACACTAATAGCATCGTTCAACAACAATGATGTATTACATCAATAATACGCAACATACTGTAACATGGCACACAAATATTGATGTTGCTTTTGGCAATGCATATTTTGGACAAGGTTAAATTAGATATTTGGTGAAAGCGCAATATTCGGACCATAAAAACCGATCCTTTATACAAATAAGGACCATAATGGTCATCTTGTTTTAATTGTTCATATATTCTGCCCTGTTTTTAGGAGAGAAGGCCATTACTCCACAGTCACTACTTATCAGCCCTATCACTGAGGATTAATGGTCTCACTTGTGCTGGTTAGAAATGTTTAAGTTGTCCCGATTATCAGTGCAAGAAAAAGAATAATGGTTATTTGTCATTGTGTTAAACAGTGAGAGAGACTAATCTAACAAAACTGAGCTAAGAACTGGATTAACCCTTTCCAGAAATGGGAATGTTGAAATGGGATGTGTAATGTACTTTACACAGCCAACTAGCCTGCAGTGTCTAAAGACTTGTTTTCTTCAGCCAAGCTTGTGATATGGCAAGCCTGCCTGCAGAAACGATCATTGACCCGTTGTTATATTGTGGATATTCTGGCATGCACCTCATAAAATAAAAGAAAAACAAAAAAAACATTGTCCATACTGTCAATATGGACAATACTGTAGATACTTGCCTCATTTTGATAGAGATCTGTAATTTGCAGATTTGTAAAGAAGATTTAATATTTTTCATTCTCAATATAGAATGCGTTCTACCATGTCCTACCATGTCTACAATTCAGAGTAAGATTGGTTGAGCTGCCTCTTGTCTACATCTCACAAGTTCAAAACAGAGGTAATTTTCACAAATAAGTACAAAGTACAAGTGTATAGAACTACAAACCTCAAAGTAACACACTGTATGCATCAAGAACCAAAATGTTGCCTTTATAATGTAATATGGTCATAGCCAATTCAAGTCAACAATAAAAAAGCACAATAAACTACTGGTAATTTATTTAGGCCTACATGTTAAATGTAACCTATATTTTTGTTGTGATAAATTACTTCCAGAAATAGCGGGAAAAATGCTTTAATGCTTTTTTTCTTGCAGAGGACTTTTTGGCGGTTTAGCCCCATAAGCACGTGTACAAGCTGCACAGGGCTGTTCCCGCTTCAGTAATCCCCACCATTATTTGTCTTGTCTATCACCTGTATTGTATCTATTAGCCACTCTCTACTATCTGTTTGTGAAACATTTTCCCTTCCTTTTCCCCCATGAATGTTTTATATATTGGAGGGAGAATGATTGTTCTTCGCAATGAGGCCAGCGCACGGCCTCAGTAAGACAAATTGCTCCAGAGCGTCTAAATGGCAGTCAATGATAACTCATTGTAAGGAGAGTAAGTGACTTCCAATGGAGTGGATAGGGGACAGAGAATAATGGCGGAGCACAGGTGAAAAATAGATGTTTGGCTCTGTGTAATTACTCCATTAGGGGGCTCTCTGTTAATCTAGCAAACCGCAGCAAGTGTTTTTACAGTGATGAGTATGTGACGGGGAAAATGTCTGCAGCTGGACAGAGCAGTTCTACCCCCCCAATCAAAACACACACACTATAAAGCGTTTACTAATGGCCAAATGTGCTCTCAGTCTACACACTCTGGAACGTCCCACATCACCAACCCCGTTTAAAGGCGCAGAAGAAGATGTATTGATGAAGTTCATTACTGAATTGGCCAATTAATTACCTTCAGCATGGTCCCATGTGTTCAGAGTGCTTTGGCCTTTTTGAAATCAACGGCATATTGGAAGATGGATCGGCAGTTACTCTGTTAAACATAAAAATCAAGGTTACCACAAAAAGAGGACAAAGGAGAACCCACCCACCCACTCTCTAGATACCAACACCCCCCTTAATTCTGCAACCTCCCTCAGACAGACTTAATGATAACAATTTTTTGACCATTTGGTTTTTGCTATAGTTGTGCCTTTGGCAATTTAGACAAAGAAGGCACAAAATGGCGCAATATGGTCTCAAAGAGTTTTCTCTGACCGCACAATCTGTTTTCTTAAGTCAACTTTTAAAACACTGCTATGAGCAGTGCCCACAGCTTTATCACCCGAGCTCAGAACGACCTTGTATTCACCTTTAAACCATTTCCCATCTGTTTGGGTTCTACCCCAGAAACCATCCCAATTGGCTTTAGGCCCACTCTGCACTGGGCTTCCTCAGTGGAACCCTGGATGAGACCATGTGGGAGCAAACGGAAGTGTTTGCTCCCACATGGTTCAGCTTTGTTTAGACAAATTTTGCCTGCATCAGTGTTTCTTTTGACAATTGTTTGTAACAATTAGGCCTACACAATACATAGAACTGGCTAATGTTACACGGCTGCGTTCACTCTACAAGTAACCTACTTTATTTGTTAGTTGTTAAGATTTATTCTTACGGTTTTAATACCTAGTTCATCAAACTATCATCTCTATGGTAGCCTACAGTTACCTCGAAAAGGGACGCTGATTTATCAACATGGTTGTTCATTCTAAAAGTTACGTGGAGACGCACTTGAGAAAGCCTCCAGAAGAAAGCAATGTGTGAAATAAAGCGCACGATTATTTTCCCCTGAAAGCCGCAGGTTGTGTCGAGGTAAAATAAGCCAGCAACTGTGGGATACCATTGCCACTCACTGGTTAAAACGGGCACGGTGTCCCGATTAAAACAAGAACTACTGGGCCACGCTCTTGTTTGCAATGCTTAATTTGTCCATCGATAGTGACATGGCCCGTAGCTTGTACCTACCTGTAATATTATCTTTCTAAAAGTCGTGGTTCAGTCATTGCCCTTGCCACTGTAACACAACACCGAGTGAGAGAGTCGGTGTGCAGCCTGCTGCAGGGGTGAGTGTCTGCAAAAAGCGGCCTACGGCGCCGCTCAGTGGACACAATTAATCATTAGGTTGCCAACATGCAATTTAGACTACTACATTACATATTTTGGTATTAGTCTTCCACGTTGCAATGAATATGAAAAACTCGCACTAATTTTAAAACTTAGTTAAATTTGTGCGTACTACTACGTTATGATATATGAGATGTTGAGGTTTATTTTAACACTGCAACTGACCATACTGTAGAAATGTTTCCTTCTATCATGCAGAGACCATGGGTAGTCTGCAGCATTTTCTAATACGCCATATTTGACATTATTAGGCTTACAGTAGGGGACGCATCAGGCGACTTCAAACTAAGTGCATTCCATAGAGCTTTGAGGCTCTTTTAGTATTCTTTTTTAAACGTTTTAATTATTTGCCTAATAACATTGCTTATAATTTAAATTTGTTTCATTCTACAAATTGTCATTGTTAGCATAAAATTAAGTCAAATCTATTTAGTTATAACCTCCCCTACACACACACAAACATACTGAATGACATGTTTTGTGAAGAAGAACCCTGATGTGTAACCATATATTATGACCTTTCTTGAAACGCAAGGTTTGGCTTGGTTGTTTCGATAGAATAATTAACTGATAAAGGAGACTGTGATCTGTTCGAGTTCGAGTAGGGGTTAGATGTATTTCTGCTTGATTAGGGGTGTCAGCGTTTGTAGCTGGTGAGAGAGCTCACATGCCTTCAATACAGTTTGCCATGGCATCTATGTAGAGTGTGTATAATTCATTCAACCTGCATTTGATGGTACACACAGCCTTACGTTTCTCATACAGTAGCTACAGTGTTTTTTTTCATCTATTCTATTTTATTTATGCTATTTATAGAATGTATACCGAAAAGTAGATGTTAAATACACTTGATTTGAAATATTAAATATGACAGGTCAGAAATTTAATTTGAGGGAATTACAAAATAAATACATGAATTAATTCATGTATTAAATTTATTTAATCTTCCTTATTGCTCTTTACACTATGATGTCAACTAGGTTATATTGTATCAGTGCCCTGTGCTAGCAACAAACAAGTTCACAGTGGTTGTGGCAGGGTTCTCAGGGCTTCCTTAGCATCAGACACACCGCCCTTCATCTTATGCTAATTTAACACATACACAAAAAAGAGATATCTGGCTTTAAAGATGTGGCAGCCGGTTAAAAAAGCCTCTGCCTGGTGTTTTGAAGTCATAAATGTAACAGAAGACTTAAGAGGAAGACCCAGGACTGGCAGTCCTAAGATGAGTGCGAGGAAGACAGGCAACATGTTTGGATATTCTGTGGCCAAGCTTGATTATTAGAGATGAAGGACAGGCTGAGAGGATGTGGGGTTGTTAAATCCTTGAATCCTTTCACTAAAGCCTCCCACTATAACATTCTTCTGCTTTGCGTGTCTTTGCATTTGATGGTGCCGCCTTGATTTTCCCCTCTTCTCCTTTTTGAGCCCCAAAGAAATTCAGAATTTGTGATTATATGCAAAAATGGAAGGAGAAAAATGTAAATACAATATGGGGCTGCCCTGCTGCTGAATCTACCATTTTAGAAAAATAAACAAATGGCTGATGTTTAACTTCTAAACAGTACTACATAGATTTAAAAATGACTTGTATAAACTTATTTGTCAGGTTTTTACTGTAACCAGAGTTTATAATCTCCAACATATCCCTTAGTCTTATATCTACAGGCAACGCATTGCTTGGCAGCTTCCAGTATTGTTCAGTGTTACTGTATGTGAAAGTCTGACTGGGAATTCACCACCTCTGCTTCCCCGACTATAGAGGTTGTGCTTTATTTGACGCCCTGTCCATTATTGGCAGCATATTTGGTGCTATACTCTAAGCCTTAAAATGAATCCCATATTATTCCAAACTGTACTGAATATTTCCCAGCAGGAGGTAGAAAATGAGATCATTCCTCAAGAGACTGTCTGCATAAATACAACAATCAGAAGGTCTGTTGTTGTGCAAAACCCACTTGAAAAACAATTAAATATATTTTAGTATGTTTTTTTTTATAGGATTTTCTTTATCTCTTCTTTATGGCTTGTTGTTTGTTGATACATATCTGTAACATAGATGGAAGGCTTTCTAGTTTTGTGCCCGCTAAGATAAGTATCAGCGCAGACATGAGGGAACCATGAGTAATCAGCGACCCATAAAATAAGGTGTTTTATCACCACCTTAAGAGCAGGGACACAGTCCACTGAAATTGGAGATCCCTATAGCTTTGAGTTAGACCCGGGCTATGAACAACAGCGGGCTCAGAACAGGAAGCTGGCCGAATTGATTCTCTGTGCTGCTAGAAATCAGATCCCAGTGTTGTGAGATTAGCCAACAACATTGTATTCTGGTGCGTGATTCCATACACAGTCAGACTCACTCAACTGGTGGCAAGGTGTTTGGTTAGCTTCACTGCTATCACAGCTGCGTGTGAAGCCTGCAAGCACTCGTTGGTTCACGGCACGAGAGGGAGATTTCATGGACGCTTGTCATTGTTAGACTAACAATTGCCTTCCACATAATTACACATTATAATAGCATGGCTGACTTGCACTGTATTTTATGTCTTTTTACCTATTACATTGGCATGCTTGTGTCATGTTGCAGTCGTACTATGAACTGATGCAGCCAATGATGTTTTTTTTAAACATAAAACATAAAAGATAAAATTGTTATTTTACTGTTAAAAATAATTATTATGACATTTGATTTTGTTTTTCTAAAAATGAAATTCCAAAACTGATACTAGAAATGACCCCCACCACCTCCATACAAAGCTGGCATATAGAATAAGATAAAATTAGATTTTGTAATATTGAACAGCCAACTCAATTTGCACCGAAATCTAGATATTCCAATGGAGAAAAAGTCAAACAACAAAGCATGGCTCAATCATTTAAACTTCAACTGGCAGTGACCTTTGGGATGGATCCATATCTCTGTTCCCGGTAACAAGGATGCGGAAAGCAAGCAGCCTTGTCCTTTGTGTTTTGTGAAGATATTGAATCTTTGAAGTGTTAACACTGACACTGAGCCTTTAGGGTGGGCAGGCGAAGGCAGCATGTCACACAATGGGACGGCCCTTGGATCTGTGCTCCCCCTCCCGTGACCTCTGGCCACTGCTGGTCGGGGTCGAAGTAGTCTCCACTCCTCTGAGGCAGTGTCTGCCCTCATCATTTCACCGTAATATTCTGCAATAGTACTAGTTAATAACTGCACCCAGCACTGAAATAATCTATGTTATACAGTACTAAGTGATGTTTATTTAAAGGTCCCATGTTTTACACTTCTGAAGTATTTATTATTTGTTCTTAAAAAAAAAAACATTTGTGAAGTTTATTGTAAAAAAAGAAAATCCTTAATCTATTATTTGTTCAGCCTCTCTGTAAGAACAGGCGGTTTTCTGTGACAGCAACCTTATGTAAATGAACCACTGCCCTGATTGGCCGCTATATCGGTACAGCTGGGCAGAGGCGGGAAGCAGAGAAACGTCCCCTCCAAGCAGATCCAGAAAGCACACCCACAACAAGATTAGTGCGATGGGTTAATTAATCACCCTGGGGTGGGCAAATTCTGATGACCCCCTTGTTGATGTAACTAAGGCTTGTAAGAATCACCTGCTTCTTGAATAAGAAAACAATCGCAAACAAGGAGAAGTTTAAGATTTCAGCGCTTAAAAGTGCAAGGAAACCCTCAAAATGACGTGTATAAATGACTTCTTCCGTATCTTCTAGACATCATCAATAATATATTTTCAAATTTCTGTTTATAATTAATAACTTTATTGTTTGGTTAACCGGTTCTTATCTATATAGTTTAGTGACAATCAATTATACATCAATTATACATGTGCTGGAAGTGGCCTTTTTAATGAATGTTAAATGACAATGCTTTGTGTGATCCCTCCATATTATCAGCCTCCAGTAGCGTGGCTGACATGATCCATTGAGGCCACACATAAAACAGTGTGCCATCTGCACCTGGAGCATGGCTATCAGCTCCCTCACAATGCCTTTGCTGGAGCTTTCTGCAGCCTGCGTGTCGTCTGACCCCGCTCCTCCCTTCCCCGGCTACAGAAACCAAACCAAAGGCAGCTTTCGTTGGGGGGGGGCTGTCTGCTCAAATCAAGTCAGTGGCCTTTTTAGAATTGGTTCAGAGATCACAGCGAGCCGAAGTCGGGGAAGAGGATGACCCTCTCCTCAAGGCTTGATCGGATCTTGGCCCAGTCAAACCCAGCAGGGCTCGGTCTCTGGACAGTTCTGTCTCTGCGGGCTTTGACTCTGTGATAGTGGGAATGAAAGGGGGCACCGAGAGAGCTGCAGTTCTGATGTGTCAGGCTCAATGTCCTGGCAGTCTCACAGAGCAAAGTGGGCGAAGCAAAGGACACAGCCGGCAGGCACAGGGCCAGAACAAGACCCCTACATTGTGTGACATGTCATCTAATGGCTGTCCTTTGGTTTTAACATCATGCATTAGAGATTAGTTGGGGCCAATAATATAGGTCATCATTTACAAGATAAATAGCAACATCTAAACAGACAATACATAATACACACAAAACACATAAAGAATGAGACTTAGAAATAATGCTGGAATGTTTGGTTTGGGTAGATGAGAATTCTCCTTACTGTAAGCACACTACATTTTTGGACAGATAAAGCTAGCAGAGCCCTGTTGACACACTGGATCATTCCCCCTGCGTTCCTGACCCTTCCCTGCTTGACTCCAGTTCCCGTCGTTCTCACCTCCACAGAGCGGAGCGTTCATTAAGATTACATGTTTACTTTAAGCCCTCCATCTCTTTGCATAGTGACAAGTGGGTTCCATAGCGGCATGCTTCAAGTGCTCCATGTGCTCCACGTGGCAAGGGCTGCATTTTAAACATGATGTATCTTGCCTGTAAGTTGACCTTGAACAAAAAGCCAGGTGATCACATGCTTCGTTTGATTGTCTCTGCTATGGTGTGGCTTGTGTAAGAAAGGAGCACTGCGTTAGGCGCTAATGTCCTCTCTCTAGCTTTTCTACAGTATAGGAGGATATAGGCCAGGGTACTGGATCAATTCATTGCACTTTGCAATGGAAATATGGGCTGATTTTAAGATGTATTTTTACCAACAGAGAACACGATACAGCTCAATTTTGCGAACCAACGAAACAGAATTGCAGGGCTGTGTCATTTCGAGCAAAACTCACAACGTTACATCAACAAATATGGCATGACATTACAGTACATGTAATTTACATTCATTTTCTTTAAATCTACTGTAACTAATTATGATATAGTGTAGAAAAACGTTAGCTCCCCTAATGTGGTCCAGAATGATCTCTCACAAGAAGATGGTAGTAGTTGATACCGCCCGGCTCACACTGGATGTGACTGGATCTTGGACATACTATAGACCCGAGAAGCTTTAGGCCAGCACAGGTCACAGGAGCACCCTCAATGCACAGAGCCCACACTGTTCCATCCACTCGTATAGATAATATACAGTTACAGTTACAGCATTTAGCAGACGCTTTTATCCAAAGCGACTTACAATTACATTGTTCTATTACATGGAGCAGATAGGGGTTAGGCATCTTGCTCAAGGATGCTTGCAGGTTAACCGACTGGGTTCACCTGCAGGTTGCAGGTGAACCCACGACCTTACGGCTTGGAGTCCAACACCTAGACCGCTAGGCTATCCTGCCCCCCAATATAGATTATATTAGATGTCCTTGAGCAGTTTCATGGCCCTCAGGAGCTCCACTTGACTGTGAAAGTGTGAAGGTGACGAGGACATACAGTACTCTCCTGTATCTCCTGTATGTTTGTTTTTATTATATTTTATTATGTATGTATTTCATTATTTTTGGTGTTTCATGAAAATATGCATATTCTTTCAGAGACCTGCAGATAGACACCAATTCTAATACAATGACGTCTCGCTAAACAAAACAGATAGTGTGCCCGTACTGCTGCTTGAGCTTCCAGCTAAAGCATGTTGGCTAGTGCCTCCGGTCGCACTGGTACCACTTCATCCTTGCCTGTATATGACTGAAAAGCATTTATTAAAGTGACACACAACAGTTACATTGATACTGTGCCTGTCAGTCTTAGGCATCGCCACGCTGTCCTTGCATGCGATTCGGGGTTACGGGGGTTAATATTGGCTGGTGCTCAAAATTCAAATGGCGACAGGATGGGTTCATTGATGAATGACTGAGAGCTGACCCCATATTTCACTTGTCAATGTGTCCACCAGAGCCTCCTCAGACGAGATTTGTCAGAGGAGGATTGAAGCTCAACTCTCGGTTGTCTACATCTTTCCCTGCTCTCTCCATCACAGCAGATGAGTCAGTTCCTTATCACCCCTCAGCGTCAAACCTGATTAAATAGGATTCGGTCTACAATCAGTGATCCTAACCTTAGGGCCATGTTTGAGACCATTCTAAGTGTGTGTATGTGCGTGTGCGCGTGTCTGTGTGTGTAGATGTTAATAGATATATCTTTGGCCGTGTCTGAATTCTTTAGTATGCACCATGTACTTAAATACTATATACACGCATCCTACTATCAGTTAATGTTAATGTATGTAGAACACAGAAGCCCCATGTACTACATACAGCATAGTACTTGGTGGACTGTCGAAATCCCGAAGGAAGTAACTGTCAGTAAGTGACACACAGTGTGTCAATGTGTGTTGAATACCATGGTAAAAAAATAACTAATTTTTAAAATATGGAGAATTCTGTATGTACATTTGTATTTGTATTTATTATATTGGTGAAGAGTTTGTTTCTATGAATGGCCAGCTCCTATCCAGATTTACCGTTGACAATGTTAATTAAAAGTGCTAGTGCAAAATTTGTATTATTTCAACATAAAGTAAAAGTTATAAATAAAATATGAGGAGGTTCAGCTCAGGATTAACTGAGACAGAACACAGAACACAGAAACTGAAAACGGAATAACAAATATCTGACAATGTCAAGGTTAAAGTTGAGAGGTCTGATGGTCTAATGTCTGGTCTCTTAATCATGACCTTTACAGAGAGACACTTTTAGGCTATACACATGCAATACTTCTGCTCTGTCATATGCTATACTGTTATATGCCTTTCAAATGGCAACCTCAGTTGGCAACCCTTGGCCCATGTTTCGTATGGGGCCCGATACCCAAATCTTGCCCTTGAGCTCTGCCCTTTCCAGAATTTAGCTAGAGGATAAGTTGCTGAAACCTTGTACTGATGAGGGCATTATGTCATTCAGAGGCATTTCGATTCATGGCAGGGCACCAGTAATTAGTCGTATCAATTTTGGTTCAGTGGCCAAAGAATCAAAGGACAAAGGGTGCTCAGAAAGCATGCCCCTACTTCATCTGAAAAGGTCAGCCTCACTGATCTTAGCTTGATGAGTATGAAAAAAAAAGTTTCCTGTAAAGCTTGGCTTTGTTTCCACTCTAACCCTTTGGTTTTGAAGCTGCATAGGTTACCTTGACATATTGGTGGCATTGTCTGGTAAGGAAACGCCATCACACTTGAATTTCGGCTGACCTGAAATAAGAGTTTTATCAGCAAATCAAAGGGGAATGCTATGCTCTTGGTTTAACTTGGGCTTGGATGGTCCAATTGCTATATTATCACAAGTATAGCCACTACAGACAAGACTGTTGCATTGAATCACAAGGAGCCCTGCTTTTTCTGCGCTTTTCCTAAAACGTCATATACTGATGTTTTCGGGTAATTGCAGATACAAAACAAGTTTATATTTGCTTTAATGAATCAGTTTGGTAACTACTGTGTTTTCATAACCGGATTTAATTTCAACAAAAGATGTCATGAAATTGCAAAAAAGACAAAAGTGGCCCATAGGGGTTTTAAATACAGTATCAATATTTTACCAGAAAAAAAGCTATCATCTGTAGCTTCAAGTACACATTTGTATATTAAATATGTGGTTGGTACTATATGTAGTAAACCAGATTTCATAATGTTGTAGTTTAGCAAACATCTGTATACATGCAAAGCGGATATTGTCTTAAACATGATCTAAAACAAAGACATTTACTGTTCACATGATGTGGGGTAAATAATAGCAGAACATGACTGCAATTCTTCAGTATAGCCAATATAATATCATGCACAGTATATCGATATATAGGACTGCAAAGGATCAATATCAGTCGCCAGGCTAAATTGTCCATTTTGTGCCTAGTAAATTAACTCTGAGATGCGTTAAAGTTACTTATGATTCACTTAGTCCTTACCCACACATTATATTTTAAATTGTAACCATAAACTATTACTATTGTGTTTTTTACTATTAGAATTTATTTTATTCCTTCTTTGATTCTATCAATTTATTCTATGTTTTATTATTAAAAATCGACAAAATAGAAAAGTTTTTACAATTTGACTAACCTGACAACATCCATCATGCACAGGGCCTGTTATGGATAACATTATATATATCACTACAAGTCACAATATTGTCTTTATCACCCACCCCTCCATCTTTTCCCACCAATGTGTGGAACCTGCTAGAGCAAGCAGAAAGCCTCCGTCGCTCATCCCCTGCCACGCAGCAGCACCACTGCACAACACAGCCATTAGCCACCATTACCGGGCAGGGCCATTTCATGGTCAGAGAGCATTTTAGTGTTAGCGCTCCCTAGGGCGACAAAATCACCCATGTAAGTTGCAATCCTGCTTAACCGCATATGCTAGGTTTTACGTTTTCCCTATCTTTAGTTTTTTCTTTTAACATCCCTGTTTTGCACTCTGACTCTGCATGTGTTAGTCAGCGGTATATAACCCAAAGTGACTGATAGCTGGTAATGCTCTAGTGGATATAAAAAAACTTCCCACTAGAAGAGTTTCATTCTTTTTGTCTTTTTTTTTAAAAAATTTTATTTGCACAAATATGCAAAAGCTGAAATGTACTGTAGCCACCAAAGCTGCCTTCTGGACCTTTAACTCAGTTATCATTACAAGCCTTAACTCTCTTACTGTATTCAGACCAAACACGAACACAGGCATGAACGGTGAATACGACTGGATAGTCTTAAGGGCAATGACTGAGAGATTCTTTATTTTTCACTTATTGCATTCAAAATGTCCTTTACCACACCATCACATAGCGAAACATCTGGAATTCTTTAAAAAATAAACTAGGTCATTGTTCATAAGTTACTTCCCAAGAGGCAATCTGGCTCGACATTCCTATTTTCATTAATAAACATTTTCATTAACAAATAGCAGTGGTTAATGGTAGGCCTATTTGATCATGTATAGGTGAAATAGAGCATGCAGGTGTTACTGTATCAGCAGACCCTGGTGCAAGCACTGAATTTGCCATATGAATAATGGCAGTTGAGGTTTTCAAAAACGGACTAGCACAGTGTAAGTAAAGGATCAATCTAACGTCTGCTACATATGTGGAACACGATGTTTTACTCCTTAAGTCCCACAACCCCAAGGATAGAAAAACATTAAATCAGATGGGGTCATTCTGAAATATATTAGAATGTGCTAATTGAAAATAAGCACTGTAATTCATGCCAAACAATGTTCTATAAAAGATCTCTGATTGACACTGGCATGAGGTAGCAAAGCTAAGGAGTGATTCTTCAAGCTGGAGAAAGACCCTCCACCCACTGTCAAGTCGTACATCAACTCAATAGTCCACCGCGCACTGACAGTCACTACAGCTGTCAATTTTACGCTATGTGAAGCCCAATAATTAGCATTCCATTTGAAGCAATGGGGGAAAAATAGCACATTCAAACAGAGGACGCCCCCACACTTGCTTTCGTGCACACAGACACACACACACATACGAATAAAAACATTACCGCACGTTCATAAAATTGTCAATTAATGAATTTACTTTCTGAGCCCGAGCTGAGGGTGAAATTAACTGTCGGATTTGTATAAATTTGTGTCACTGTTACACTTGTCAGCCGCAAGCTGTCAAAAGGAGCCATATTCTCTGTGTACAGTAGGAATCCAAACATGCTGGTTCTGCTACATGCTGCTAGCGGATGACACTCAGGGAGAGATCAAGATTGCTCAGTAGGCAGTTTCCTCCGTTGAACTAACCAGCTGTTTGTTTCTCAAAACTTGGCTGTTTGGCATATGTTGAGTTCATGTCTGGAATATCTTTGTTTATAACCAACATGCTCAGAATGTACTTATGCTCGGAGTCACTCTATTAATCTGTACATCTTTATAAAAGCAAATGGTAACTTTGCTTCTCTCTGTTACATACTGTAATATCAGCACTACCTTACACCCATGAGTTCATGAGAGCCTTTTATTTACTTTGCTGTTGAAAACACCTGATGGTTGGGGGAAGACTTGAATTTGAACAGAAGATGCAAGGAAATAGAAACACATTAATCATTAGAGAGTGAGAAAACGAAACAAAACCATTGCTTTTCTGCTTATCATCAAGTGTGTTGCTACAGAAAAATAACCAAGCAAGCTTCTTGCAAAATATTCATATTTAAAATGTTTTACATATTAGCCGTAGTGGATTCAGAGGGGTCTATAGAAAGACAGTGTGGTTTGTCCTGTCCGGCAGACATCGCAGGACAAATCAGCAGGCTTTAGGACAAACCTTCCTGTCATCAGAGATGGAAAGCTTGGCCAAACTGAGTTGACTGAGTGTTAGCATTAGTAGCTGTGAGTGTGATTAATATGCCTGTCCCTCACATAGCGCTCCTGAAAAAAAGAGAGGTGTAGCTTAAAACTGAACAGCAGTGGCCACATTACACGCTTTTATAGAAGATAATGCATAGCCTCAGCACGGCTGGCTCTATATGGCAGGATAGATGGCTCTCAGACACCAGGTGCTGTTGCATTAATTCCTCCACCCTAAATCAGAGAGAGTGCGTATGCTGGCCTAATGAGCTTGTTGTGTGGGATGCTGTGAGTGCTGCTAAGACGCTGTGAGAACACACTGTGCACCGGCTTAGTGAATTCTCAACTGTTATAATTGCTGCACTATTATAGTATATTTTTCCCTGACTGCAAAGCAGCCCTTAGCATCTGCTTCCTTGCCAGGGCCTCCTGTCTACAACAGTCATACTGTAGCTATGCTCTCTTGGCTGAACACACACTGGTCCTGTAGAGCATTTGTGCTCTAATTTGAGTAGATTAGATCCCTGCGCTGATAAGTCAAACCTCGTATTACAACCTTTTCACTGTGATAAAAAATGCTCAAGGATCGTATAAGAAAGGACAACAAAACCCCTTCTTATTATCGGAGAGTAGAGCAGATTCGTGCATTCATTAAATGGCTATGTCTTTGTAACCAAGACTACATTTGTGAGGACATTGTGCCTTGTTCACAACTTAAATGTGTGTCTGCCTTTCTATCTTGTTCTTACTATTAGCCACGATTGCCGCGCCGAGTATCAAATCAGCGGAAAACATGACATGATAAAACACCACCTTAATTCTTCTGTCTTTGTCTGTATTGGAAGGCCAAGATGGTTAAGCGATTAACCGGCCTGCTCACTCAACATCTGCAAAAGGTTCATCTGTGCAGCAGAGATACATGGCTCAGGAACTCCCTCTGTGCCCCTATGGAAAAAGAGGCCTGCCAGAATGAGAAATGATGGTGAGGTCCCTGATTATTAGGATGAATTGTCTTTTACTCATGCAGTTGAGCAGGAGTGCCAGGCTGAAGTGAGGAAGAAATAATGAGGTCCAGCCAACAATCGTCATGTTATATTTGTAGCCAACCTTTAGAAAACAGTAACCCATCAGCACCACTAGGAATGGAGGTGAGAACACCACATGAATGTTGTGCAAACATCTATTGACAACCTACTGGTTCTTGTAAAATGTGTAGTGAAATCTTTAGTGCTGGGTGTTCACTTACCAAACACACCTGGCTGAATAGGGTTTGTTTTCTTTACATGTTTTAAAAATACTTCTAGTTTTGTTTAGTTTTTTCTGCCAGGGAAACGTTGTGCGTGTTGCCCACCCCAAGCCTTGTTGAGAACGAGCACCTGGAGGATCGTACAATAGGGCCTGTCAAGATGTTTAGATAATGATCTTTGTTTGAAAAGACCCTGGGAGAAAGGTTTTCACCAGACATTCAAATCTCTGTCAGTACTATACACCAAAAACTGTGATGTAGTTGAACAGGTATGATGGAACGCAGCGCTGTACTACACCGTTTAATGCTAAAGCTAATGACCTGTGACCTCTGTACGTGAAATCAATGTATGGCCAGAGTTAGTGCTTGTCCTCAAAGTCAACAAGAATTTCCATGAAAGTTAGAAATAGATGCCTTTTCACAAACACAACATCCAAACAGCTGTCAGTTCCTGGCATATTCATTCATCATTATTAGATAATAAAATGGGAATAGACCCTGAAAACCTCTGTTACCTTTATCTACACTATAGAGGTGTGCCACAGATAACAGATGAGGCTGGAGTAGGTGCAAAATTAAATTACTGTTTTATATTGGGGACAATTAAGGGGCTTTAGAAGTGCTAAAGCTCAGTGCATTTGGGAGTGTGTCCTATTAACTCCTCCTGGGGATTAACCTATCTACTTTGCATGGGTCTCTGGCTGCATGCAAGCAATGCTAATCTGTGCACATCCAGGCAAGCCCCTTTGAATAACTTTCAAAAACTTCCATGTTGATGATGGAATATCTGTCAACTGGATGTCATTAATTTAATAACATGATTAAGTGCATTTAGTAAACTTGTCAAGAAGAGGCTTTCAGCTTTTCCTTTACACAAGATATAGTTTCACCAAAAAAACAATATAAATAAATATGTGCTTTTCATTATAACTTTAAAGTCAACAGTGATGAATCCATGACTTCCCATTTTGATTAATCACATGTATTTATTGAATTGCTTTTATAGCACAAAGATACATTTTGAATATGCATTGTTTTCTGTACAAACTGATATATACATTCTGCTTTGTGGATAAACAGTTTGAAAGATGTTGTGGGAAATAAGCCTTTGCATGTGGAATATCCTTCCAAAGCGTATATAGCCTTGGGTAAAAACAAGGAACTACAGCACAAAGGAACAGTACAATGGAAGCACTCAACATGAACTAATCAGTGTTTTGGGAATTTATTTGTCTCTCTTTGACTTTCAAGGCAGTCAAGGGAGGAAAAGTGTTTCCAAGTTGTTTGTCATCCTAACAAATCTTCCCTGCAGCATTTCCTCATATTTCCAATAATAGTGACTGGTTCAAATGCCAAATTGTGCTTTGCTCTGACATATTGCCCACACCATGCGGCGGGTGTGTGTGTGTGTGTGTGTGTGTGTGTGTGTGTGTGTGTGTGTGTTTGTGTGTGTGCGTGTTTATGTGTGCGTGTGTGCTTTTGTTTGTATGCATCACTGTATGTGTTAGTGGAGGTGGCTGGTGGCAGTGTACCAGCTAGTCACGGACCTGGAGGATGAGATTTACCATTTCAAAGACGCCCGCGTTTCAAAAGTTTACACACACAGACATACACGCGAAACACACACGTACGTGCGCACACACACACACACAGGCACCCACCCACACACTGCTTCCCCAGCTTGTCAACGTGCAACGTGGGCTGCGGAGGCTTGTGCGAACAGATGGGAGGAACCAGCATAAAATAAAGTTAAACTAGAACAGAATGACTATGCAAGTGGCGTGGCCGCCCTTTGTTTGCCGGGAAGGTGATCCTCGGCAGCTGGGGATGATGGAACGCATGATTAAAATTACCAGAGGGAATGATTAATATCTCCTTAAAGCACACACTTCCAGCATATCAATCATCTCATTACAGTGGAAAAGTTAATTGTGTGAGGGGAGGGTTGGAGCCCCTGAACCGTAAAAAAGTAGCCCACCCTTCGACATGTTTACTTACACAACAGAACAGACCCAATAACTCCACGTGTTCGCTATGTTTTGGGAGTTGTAATGGTTTCACAGGTGCCGCCCAACAGGTAACTGATAAAGGGGAATTCTACTCTAAAACACACGTATGCTGTTTTAGAGTAGAAAGTGGTGATATATACGTATAGGCCAATTTCAAGTTAAACTTGTATTTGCACAATGGTGGTGGACAATGATTGTCAGCCAATCATTCCTGATGTATTGGAATTTGAAAGATACCTGAAAAAGCCTCTTAGAATCAAAGACTAGATTTCTGGAGTCTCTGGAGTAACTGCACTTAGACAGACTCAATCACGAAACTCGATGAAAACTATCTCGACTATAACTAGTCATGACAGGTTAAATGTGAATTAAGATTCTGCAACTGCATTGCTCATTTCTAGCCTCAAATGCTTTCAGAAGCATCTTTTAGTGGGTAACTGAAAAACCCCAGAAATCAAATCATCGCCAGCTTTTTCCTAACCTCCCATTCATTCATCAGCGGGGGGACTTGATAGTCGAGGCATAGACAGGGTAGAGAGAGGAAGGACAGTTCAGGGAGCAGGAAGTTCAGCGTTACGTGGAGAGGAGACAGTAGAACTATAGGTGTCTACATTCACAACATATTCTTGTAAAAATGGTTAAAATAAAAATAACAATATTTGCTTATAGTCTAAATATCATGACCGGTGTGCTCACAAGTATGCCCAGCGTACAGTATAAACAAGCATGCGCATGCTAGCATGGCTAGGTGAGGGGATCTAAAAGGTGCGGGCGCCTAAGGTGGCCCAGACTGCCCTTGCGCTGCCTCCCGTCCCCCAAGCTGCCAGTGTGTCCTACTCTTTGCCCTCTCTGCTCCGCTGCTACCGCTCCCGTACCTCCTCCCACCTCTCCCTGCGTGCCTACGCTGCCTGGGCCAGCTGCTCCCACTTCATCTTCACCAGCGTCACCAGGCGGGGTATTAATCATGTTTTTCGAGGGGGACACTCCGCTATTTATCTCCCTGACACTTCCAGCATTCAGAGGCCCGTTGCCGGGCACAGCCCATTGAGTAGTAAGATTACACATTACTTCGCTCCATTGCTTCTCCCTGCCCTCTCCATTGACTGGCTGTTCAACGGTGGCATCGAGCATTTGCGATCGGACATAATTTATGCCTTACATGTATTAAAACGCTATCCAGTTTCCTTTTTTTTTGTCTCCCTGTATGCTTAGGTTTGTCTCTCATCATCTGGTCTTATCCAATGTACCATTACTGTAAGTGTTCACCTGCTATTGCCTTTAACTGTTAATTGCTCGGCAAAGCCGGCAAAATCTATTTGTTTGAATGTCGTCCAAAACATGAAATATGAAGAAAAAAAAACATATTTTTATATACCCAGTAAATATACATACCTTTATTGTAAATTGTTACATAGTATAATATTCATAAACATGCAGCGATTCATAGCTTGAATAAGACCAGTAATGTTAATAGTCTTAGTAATGCCTTGACACACTCTTCAGTACTCAGTAGGACAATTAGTGGCCATGGAGGCATCGGTCAGCTCCAGTGTTGACCCATGACTCATTTCTCATTCACCCTTGACCTGTAGAGGCTTACTGGGCCAGAGCTGCAGCCATTTAGAAGAACTACCATGTGGGTCATCGCCATCTACGCCATGTGAGGATGGATAGCGCACATGAACTTAAAGGTACATTCGTTGTGTTCGGAATGGAACTTGCGGAATGGACCTTGCATGTTGAAACCAGCGGTACACAAAAAGAAAACCCTACCAAGTCCTTCTCCCTACTCCTCCCCCTAGCACTATAGGTTAATGCTGCTCTCTCTCTCTCCCCCTTCCAGCCCACACTTCCATGGGCAGTCTTATTTCAAAATACAAACACATACAAACAAAATAAGAGGGGGCAACATTTTGGGGTTCTGGGGGTGCTATCACATTGAGGACTGTGCCTTTAAAATGGTGCATGCTTCTTGCTTCTTCTATTTTTTGTTAAACTGTATGAGAATTCTATTGCATGTAATCTAATAGTGCTTCCTGAGCTATTGAAGTTTCTAAAACAACCGAATTACACAGAAAAACGGTGTCTTGGAGAAACAGGAAGCAGTTATGTTGGCTGATAGCCAGTCTAATGGGCTGATGGGAGTGTAGAATGAATGAGTGATTCTCGAGGGATCCCCTCAGCTTTTGGTATAAATCTGAATTGAGAGTGTCAACTAACTCCTCCTCTGCTGAAAATGGAGGGTAAAAGCGGCTTGAAATCCAGCCAAATAGCAAATCAAATATGTGTTCAAAAAGGAAGTGAACATTTTTAGAACAATAGAGTTAAGTACACCCTCAACCCCCCACCCTATTTCACTTAATCTCTCTCTCTCTCTCTCTCTCTCTCTCTCTCTCTCTCTCTCTCTCTCTGTTACTATAAAACTTTGACTTTGTCTCATTCTTTCACACAGTGGCATTCAACTAAACTAAAAAGAAACAATTTTGATGAAACAACTATTAACAGCAAGTAATAAGTTATTTTTATCTGAGGTCTGAAGGAATGATTCATGGCTAAAGAAGAGAAAACAGGAATGCTGATGTTTGTTTCGTCTTTCTCTAGCTATTGGATTTATTATATTCCTCTTCCTTCAAATATCATCACACCATCACAAATGGCTACACCTACACACAGTCTCCAGACCAATATTAAAATAACAGACAATCAATAGCTACAACAATAAAACAACATGCTCAGTTTATGTTGCATTTTATTTATACACTGTTGGCCAAAACTGGTGCCATTCATGCTTTTAACCAGCACCACAAATAACAGCATAAACGGACTATTTATCTCCATTTAGCTGATTCCAACAGAAGTATAGAAAACCTACAAACAACACAAGTTTCCTCAGTATTGGTTGTTAAAGATCCTTTAAACAATAAACAATGCCCTACCTGCTAACGGATAACCTACAGTAAATCCTGCTACAGTACAGTAGCCCACTCTCCTACGTGACCACACAGACAACTTGTGAGCTACAGATAGAAACAATTTCCTTTTCTAGACCCACACTAGCTCCAACACATTACTTGGCAACTCACGGACAAATTCAATTAATAATAATGCCACTGTTTCCTCCTAACACACTAAGTGTACATAAGCCAGTAAATTGGTAAGGCTGCATGGATCATAACGTTTATTTTTTATAAGAATTCTCCATGTTGGGAAATAATTCATTCACACACACGCGCACAGTTAAAGAATTATATTCTTCTACTAATCATTCCCAATGTGAACAGTCATATTAAATCAAATCATAAACCTAAGATTCATTCATAAAGTAGCACTGCAATTTAATTAAAATAAAAAAATTAAAATCTTGCTTGGCAGTTGGCAGACACATTTCTACCTAGTTCATAACACGTAGCCTACTGTTTTATGGTAAACACTACAGAGATTATTTATTATTTATTATTTATTATTATTTGCCTTACTGTAATAGAGCTTTAACAACTGGTATCTTATTAGATATTTTAGAAAACAAAATAGCGGCATCGCATGAACACGACGTCAAAGCCAGCTGATGTTTTTACATTTAAGTGACACTGCCGTTATCCCTAGGCCTGGTGGCCCAGGCTCGGTGTGCTAATGTGAGACAGGAAATGGCAGCTTCAAGGCTCAAGGGCTAATGTCTTCCTACACTGGCTGTAATTGGTCCTCTACAGAGCTACAAGGAATGGGTGTTAGTGGGCTTGAAGGAAGATTGGCTATTGGTTAAGGAAGCGGGGAAGCAGAAGGACTTAATAAAGAGACGTTATATATGGCTTCTAAAGGCTAAATACAGCTGAGGGTGGAAGAGAAGAACATTCAGATATTAGGTATCTGTGAGTGTGTGTGTGTACGCGCATGGAAACATGTGTGTGTGAGCTCGGGCTGGGTGTCTGTTTCACCAACTGTGTGTAGGCGTGTGTGTGTGTCTGTGTGCTTTCCCTCGACTGGTATTTTGGTACCTGTCATGTCTGAACATACGGCTGGGATTTTTAAAAGTTAACCATCCGTCACTGTGTCAGTGGTTCTAAAGCTGTTGGCTTCTCTATAGACGGTGGCTCTCAGATGAAAGGCCTGGACTCCTCTCAAAACCTTGGAAATGGAGCATGGTATATATAGCAGGCAGTGATAACGAGAATTTGGCTTCAAACAGGGAGCACATCAAATGCTCACTGTATGTGAGAGTGGCCACTGTGTTCGCGCGTGTGAGCGCGTCTATATGTGCACGCACACGCACACACACACACACACACACACACACACACACACACGCACGCACGCTGTGTGTTTTCTCAAAACCCACAGGTATAATGACAGAGCATGTTGTGGTTGAGGCCAGCAGGATTTGGACATATGTTCACCTTTCTTTTGATGAATAGAAATTGAGACCAGAAGAAAGAAGAAAGGGGACAACATTTGGACCAGGGATTCACCAAAGGGAGTAAGATGAAAAGAGAAAGACTAGATGGCTAGTGAGACCCTGTCATGACCAGCAGAGTGGCCCATTCATCTGCTCTAATTCAGGACATTAGTGCCTCACAGGGTCAACATTATCAAGGCTACAAACAAGAAATGCTATATATCTCACTAGGTTCTTTTATGTGTCTCACAGCATTCTTTTATGTAGGATACTTTACAGCACTGGCTTAAACAGTGGCCTCTTTGTGTTGGTATCAAAGTTAAACATATTTACTTTAAAAATGGATTGCTTTTGCTTTGACCATGTTATGTCAATACATAAATAAATAAATAATATAAAATATAATTAAATAAACTATATATATATATAAAATGTTATGTTTTGCATTATTTTATATTAATGCATAGATATACAATTTATGGTGTGAGATTGAAATTGGAAATTTCCTTTCGCACATGTGTTGCGACCTAAGGGGGTAATAGGAACAATAATCAAGTGTTAGTATGATAAATCACCCTATCTGCCACCCATTCCTGGAGGACTTCTGATATTCTATATCTGAACTGATTGATTCTGATCATACTGTGCAAAGTTGTGGCTTGACCTTCCTTTCTAAGGCCCTCGCCTGGGCGTCCCAGAGCATCTGTGCCTCTCAGCGCTGGAAATGCTCATTAATGGTTCCGCAGGTTCTTTTATTGCTATGTCTCATTTCTGGACGTATGATTGATTGTTGCCATGGACATACTCTTTGCTGTGATTGTTTCTTTTCAAACAACTGCAGAGTATTCATTTACTTAGGTCCTTGTCAAACTCCTTGTCAGAAATACTTCAATGCCTATTAAGTTCCCCAGTCTGATTATGTATGCACAATTATGCTGTTTTGATGAGATTTTAATATTTCTACACTCTTATATATCTTATATATATCTTATATATCTGTATGGATGGAATGAGTGGTTCCCTGCTATCTGAGCACATGTGTGTCAAGTGCCGCAGGACTCCAACGGTCAAACCAGCACCCAGTGATACTTACTGTATTAAGTGTTTTAAGTGAAAACATGCAAAATAGCAATCATAAAGTAAGATCATTCAGTAGCCATTTAAAAGGCAAATAATGACATCATTTTTTTGAATAAAGACAATCTCACACACAAGATTCAACAACAAGCATGTGAGGGTTTATTCTCTGTGCATAAAAGTACCTATTGTTACCTATTGTTACACTGGGTAATTATCAGTTAGAAGTAATTACCAATAATTTAAAGGTTTATTATATTGGATATACAATCGGGGGAACCTAGATGCATATGGATATTTTTAGGCACCACTGGTTGGAAAAACGTTATTTTAGGAAGTCTAAATCGTGTTCAAATATACAAGAAGTTCACCTGCTTCTAGCCTGCAGAAATAGAAAATCAGAGTGTGTAATTGACGGAATTATTAAAAGCAGGTACATCTGCAGATGTGAATGTAATTGAAGTGCTGTGTATTTAATCACTTATTCATTAAAGGCTCTGAAATGAAATAGCCCTTGCAATTCGTATTCTATTTTTGAATATTTAGTTAGTGGCTGGTTATTAACCTTAATTACATTCAAACATGGCAAAAATTTGCATCTTTTTCCTTTTGGTATGTTTGCACAATTTCTATCCCATTCATAGTGTATTGATCAAATCAAAGAGGAAATTACCACTAAAGTGCTGTGGTCATGTCCTCTTTAATATCCCACCAATTAAACACTGCATTGTTGTTATTCACACAGCGAGTCTTTTCATATCAAAGCTTCATATTAATGTCAGTGTCTCGTGAAATCAAGGAACAACACACGAGGGTAAGAGGGTGCTCATTTGAACTTCACAGTTGAAATGGGACTTGTGAGCCAGCTATGCATATGCAAGGAGAGAGAAATCATTGATTCCTTATCGTGGTCCCAGAGGATCCACTGGTGGGTTAAAATTAAGAAGCCCTTAAACTGTGCACTTGCCAATAATGAGCTATCATTACTCAAATTACAGCAAGCACTGAGTGGCTTTAAAGTAATGAAGAAAACAACATGATCAATCATCATCAAGGCCCCGGTGTCGTCATGCCAGAGCCCGGGCCGTTGTGCCGGGGCAGGCGGAGCAGGGAGGGACTTCATCCACAGAGGCCCGGGACTGGGCCGTGCCCTTGGGGCAACTATCCATCGTCCAACATCAACATCTGAGACGCAGCTAGACCCAGCTAGACCTTCTCTCTGTTGTTAGAACACTGCGTCTGTTTAACGCACATCCAGAAAAGGGTCATTTGTGGGTCTATTGTGATTGGTATGAATGCAATCAGTGATCTTCGTTGGCCAGATGTTATTTTGTCTCTCTTTTTTGTCTATGTAATTTGTAATCACACTGCCTTTAAAAAAAATAAAATGAGTTGCCATAGATGGTGTTGTCAAGACTCCCTATTATTCTGATACTGGGGATGGACTTAATTTCACCGGGCTGCTGACAGAACGGTTTCAAAAAGTATGCCGTCCTCACAAAAAGATGAGTCATTTGGTTCTGGTTCATCGCAGATAACTCTAACAAGATAAGAGATTCTCCTTATGAAATAAATTCATGTCACATTATGAGGAAGCCGTAGATGGCTAAAAAGAAATCCCTGTCGCGATTAAGTGCTATCATGAGATGAATAATGTGGCCAACAGGATCCTGGCGCAATTAGGATCTCACTGACAAGTTAAATGGGGACAGTGGTCATCCCATTGAGCCAATCATAGCGTTATTGTCTTTCTGATGGAGTGTGCAGGTTGTTTTATGCTTTATTCTCTTGATAATCGTTCCCTCTTCTCCTCTGTGGTTAGGTTCAACCAGCTATAGTTGCCCCCTATCTCTGACAAGAAAGACAAGCGGCTCTCGAGAAAAGTTTTACTGCTGAGACCACCTCAGTTCGGATTTAGTGTGCATGAAAGCTCCTAAAGTTGCCTACCGTCAATAATGAGGTCTCATTTACACAAATTACTCTGAACGCTGATTAGGTATTATCTAACAGCAAGGGCCACCTCGATCAATCATCATCAGGCGGCCGAGCGTCGATGGACATCGAAAGGTTAACCTAGATCTTGGAGGGCCCCGGGCAGTGTCAGCACATTCTGTGTGAGAGGCCTTTGTGCTGTCGATAGAGCAGCCAGACAATTAGGTAATGATTAAAATAGCGGCACCTGGGACTCAATGAGAAAATGAGCCGTCCCGGCATAATTTAAGAATGATTTGTTTACCAATCTATAGAGCTGCGGAGGAAAGTCACCGGAGAGCAATGTATTAAATGAGTTGGGCCTTTCTCTTCCACTACAAACTTTCTTAAAAAGGCCTGCGTGATGCTGTGCAGGTTGTCATCAGTAATAAAGCATACAGAAGGCCTATAGGGCGGAAACCAAGTGAAAACCACCACGGCTGGGTATTTGAAGCCCACGAGAAAGTGAGCTTAACGTGCAGTACTGCTAATGTCCAGCATAAGCACGGCTCCAAAATAGCTAATATAATGTCTTCTAATGAGCGTAACGGAGTTGATTTTGAAAAGCATAGGGAGCAAAATAATCATTTTAAAAAGCTGAGACATTCATATTGGATAATTGTATTGATATTCTAGACTATATGGGTATCCATCCCTGTATTATCCAATACAATTTAAACTAAATTATTTGTAACTAAGTTAGAACCACGATTGTTTTCCAGCATTAAACAACTACACTTCCTATGAGTCTAGACAGCGCAAACATGGGCTTCATTTTCATTCATTTGACCCATCCAAAACTGGATTAAATTGTATATAATAGTATACAATATGAAATATTTGCATTTATGTCTTGTGTCCAATGAGTGAGATTTAAGTTGCGGCACCCATGGACTTGTGGGAGATGGTGTACATTAAAGCCTGCTTAATATGCGCATCAATCTCTAGACAAAAGGAACAAACTCATATGTGGATTACAGCTACATTCCTGTGTTCTAGTCTAAATTGTGTAGCAACCACTACAAGAAATTTTGATCTCAGCTATCATTACTAGTTCCTTTACTAGCTAGTTCCCATTTCACATCACATGACCCAGTCAACCAATACTAACCGGAAGGACTAGCTTTGAATTAGGTTTTTGCTGAGGATGGTGGTTTGCAGAGTGATTGGCTGTTACCAGTGACAAAACCGTTCATATTAGGATCATATATAAAGTCACAGTTAGAATGTGTTTCAACCAGACTGGTCATTAAAAATGTAGGCCTCCTAACTCAAAATCATGTTATTTTAAAAACACAGGATTCTTTCTTTTCTGTTAACATTAAAATTTAGACTGGACTGGACCAGTGTTGTCTAAAGGTCTGCCTGACATGCAGTGCCCCACCACACTATGTATACAATAGCAGCTTCCTTGCTTCATAATAGCCTAATCCATTCTTGACATTCGCTATGCAAGTCTATGCAAATAAACTATGTAATACAGGCAAGTTCTGTTTTTATTCAAGCCTTATTTTCTCTGTTTGTTTTTCTTTCTCTTATTATGAATCCCCATCATCATAGAAAGTTTTAAAAACGGCTTAATGGCTACGTCAACTGCTGCTCATTTGAATAAAGAAATTAAATCCCATAGCTTTCTGTCTTTGGTTTCCATTGTTTGACTATTACTTCTTCTGGGACAGAATAAAGACATTTGACCTGTAATTCTCGGAATTATTTGCATTGCATTGCCAAGGAACAGATGGCAAATATGAGTAAATTGTGAAGAAAATGGGAAAACCTTGTTGACATCGTTCGATATATTCCATGCAGTCTTCTTATTATACACTGTTTAAATGACTTGAAAAAATTATAATTCTAGGTAGTACAGACCTTTGTGTATTGTGAAACGATATAGGTACACATGTTTAGAGCTCTATGCTCTATTAATTGCAATATATTTGATATTATCAGACAACCAGATGTGCTGCTAGAGGAAATATGACAACAAGTCTAAATCCAGTACCAGACTACAGCTTCCTGATCCCACAGCCCTTGAAAGCAGCTTTAAGCCAAATATTTGCTCTTTGTAAAACCTTGTTACCTGAATCAGCCAGTAGCCCTTGCCATTCACACATCCCATGATGAGCAAAGAGAATAGCATGCTGTGTGTACCTATTAATACATAATGAACTTCTTTAGCTAGGGTCCAGCCCTGAACAATCAGTGTGTCCTCCTTACCTGATGTGTAGCAGTAGGACACAGGAAAGCTATGATGAGACACGCGGGGGCCCATTGGCTGTGGCTGGGGGTGAGTGTTGCTCAGCCACAAGGATTAACTCATGCCCCCACAGCCGAGTCACATGCACCTTTCGCTCTTTGCCACACGAGTAGGGTTACAAGTGTTATTACTCTCACCTTTCACGGGGGTTTTAGATGGAGAGATTATTAAATTAACCACAGGGCACTGCATTTCTGGCCAGAAGTACATAAGCCATTCAGGGGTGATGGCCTACGCTCCATCTCTCTTAAGATGCCCCCTATAGCTGTCCTCAGAAAGCCAATATGACTCTGAGGGGACTCAGGGTGCGTGCCCATGTTAGCCATTTTGGTCATTATGTGCTTAACATTATGTGTTTCATTATTGGCCGTGTTTCTCCACTGCATTTCTTCAGACAAAGCGCTCCGACTCGATATCGGGTCCTTCACTTTGTCATTTGTCATGATTAGGAGCTCTTTTTCTCTACAGGATGGTGAGAGGTAATGAACGAGTGGCTCTGCAGAGTACATGCGACACCAGAACAAAGCCGTTGGAAAAAGAAAAACGGGTGACTGACAGCATCCTCCTGGTGCAGCTGTGCAGGCGTATTATCGCCGTTGTCCATTCTGTCTAACTGGGAAGGATGTCCCCGTATTCAGAAGATGCATTTCACGATGCGCTTCTGCCCGATCATTGTCAATAAATAAATCTGATAATTGTCAGCGCAGACAGCTGTTTGTGACAGCTTTGTTGTCTTGACTCACTGCATCCTGTCACTCTCACAGGGGGGGAAAGTGAGTTTTATGTACTCCGACTGCCATGTGGGGAGCGGCGAGATTTGCACATGAATCAATTGTCAGCATCACTGTACTCTGACAACTCTGTGACAGCTCCAATACGTTGAGATGGTTGTTGTACACTTTCTTTCTAAGCGGCGTTCCAAAGTTTCAGCGGGTATTTCAGGTGACACAAGGAAATCTGGAATATCAAGTTTATACCTATCATTATGAAAAGTATAGAAATCTTCAGAATTACTGTATGGACGCAAGTTGAACAGGAATTAAAAAAAAATAAAAAATATATATCCTCTTTCAACAGCCACTTGAAAGTGAGCCTCTCCGATTATGATTGTGGCTCTTGTTGCTCAAGATAACTGCTTGACATTTGCTAAATCAGTCAGCGTCGGTCTTGCATACTCAATTTGCCTCTACTTGAAAGCTCTCTCCAACTTTGGCATTTTGCAGTGTTCTGTCACTCAAACAGAATTTGGTATCAATAAACACAAAAAAACACGGCCGCATACATAAAGCTTGTCTTTAGTCCAGAAATAACTCACTCTAAATTGAGGCGGAATGAAATGACAAGTGTGAAGATATGCTTTTGCGCCAACATATTGCATTTACCGTATGTGCATATTGTGTACACTTGGCAGTTTTCTTTAAATCAGTTAGTGGAGGTTAATTTACACTAAGGTTGTCAATGTTAAGCCTCAAACACAACCCGAAAAGATGGAAATATGGCAAAAATAACAGAGGTTTTAGGCACTGGATATAGTCAAACTAAAAACTGTATGCTTATAATCAGTGAGAAGATAGTGATTTAGTACCTAACTAAAGGACACACACACACACACGACAGACATGTTGGTAGTAATGTGTCAACTCTATGCTCTTTTTGTTGCAGTACCCACAAGTTCTCCTAATAATGTAGATGGACACTCGGTGGCAGAGAAAGCTGTAGAGATGATTTTTTTAAGTCTAGTTAGTAACAAACCTTTGAAAGCTGTTGGTTCATGGTGTCACTGCTCATGGGTTAATATGTGTTAGCAAAATGAATACGTGATGACTCGCTGTCAGCAACAAGCCACTTACGCGGCGACACATTGATCCGTTGTGGTGAGTTAAACCCTCTCTAGTTTCATTTCATCCTGGACACCTCTTAAACGTTTCGCCAGTGTCAGTGCACTCCGACTGCTCCAGGTGAAAAGATAATCACAGCGATCAGTGTCCTTTAAGGCTTGACCAGCCACAATAATCTGTTCACATCAACGACTGTGTACTCACTTGTGCCTAATGGCTCTTAAGTTCCCTGGCCCTATACAGCCCCCTTACACCTTCTGGCTCACAGCCTGCCAGCACTGATCAATTAAAACGACTTGAACATTTACAGGCCCGTCAATAAGTAGTCCCCTATGGCTCAACAGTACCTGTTGTTGTGTCTGGATTTGCTTCATGTGCAGAGTCGGTTGTTTCCAATCAATGCACCTCAATGTCATAGACAAAGCTAATTCACAGTTGGCCCATAAACAATGTGAAATGGCAGTCCGGGATCGATTACATTTGGTTTTCTTTAACCGTCTATCTTTCTGAGAAAAAATAGCCTACATACTGTATGTACTGTTGTCTCTGAATAGTTTTCAAATCTCTACATTGAATAGTTGTTTTTGAAGAGGAATTCTAGTTCTTCATTTTACATGAGAGAGTAGAACTTTAAATCGTAAGCATGTCAATATGTCAGCAATTTCTTGGATTGTCGTTACGCTATACTACTACTATGTAGTGACTGCCAGCTACTATATGTTAAAGGGCTTCCAAAGTCTCTCTCTACCATTGAACTCTATCTGCTTCAATGTGTCCTTGGAATAAATAGAACAGTGCTAAGGTGACTTTCACTCCGGTTTATGCAAGCTATAAATTAATTTTTTTTTTTTTACAGTAGAAGACCAACTTACACAGACAGGGTGAATAGGATGGAAGGAACCGACTCATTCCAGGGATAAAGATGCTTTGTATTTGCATGAAAAGCATAAGCTGCACTCACCTCACTGTTGCTAGAGATGAGATTGGAGCTGATGCTATTAATGGGCCGAGCTCCCTTAAGGGAACTACGGTTGACACGTGTTACTAAATCTTATGAAGATGCCATCTGCCTCTGTGTTAACTGTTGGGAATGCTGACCTCTGTAGACACTGAAGTCATCCAACACTGATCACATCTCCAGAAGAAACAGCATTAGCCTAAATAAATATATTGATACTACCCACATTTTAATAAACTCAGGTTTATTTATTTCTACTGAGACTCTCGATCGTGTAGGCATGTAAGTGTAGGCTAATGTATTCTGTATACAGTACATAGCTGCAGTTTATATATACAGCATATATATATGAATAACTTGATTTAAGGTAAAGCTATATTTTTTTAGTCTATTAGTCTATTATTATATTAACTTTTATTATATTAACTTTAAAGGTTAAGTGTGTAATATTTCAGAGGCTCTAGTGACAGAAATGCAATATAAGATCCATAACTATGTTGTCAGT
>JAODLI010000021.1:2746576-2771807 GCA_027575585.1 Percopsis omiscomaycus
GACAACATCTTGTATCATACGTCGGCCACCATAGCTTCTCCTTCGTGTTTGCAAAGGGAGGGGTAGGCCGTGAGTGAGTGACAGTTTGCAATTTGCAACCTTCACGACTAGATGTCACTAGAAATTACACACTGGACCTTTAAAGCTGCAAAGAACAACATGGAAAATCAGCGGCCACTCTGGTTGTGAGACAGAACTGCACTGTGTTTTTACCAGTGTATATAAATGTGTTTGTGTGTGTTCGTCACCTTCAAACATCATAATTTGTGTAATTATTTAACATTTTTTTAAACAAAATCATAGTGCGTACAAAAAAGGCATACCGTATATCATATATTGATTTTTTTTTACTGTGGGGCAGCTCTGGGCCAAGCAAATAAAGTCATGAAACTGTGTAACTGTCAACAAGGTTGCTCATGTTCGCAGTTTGCTAGCTAGCTAAATTTCAGAAAGTGGGAGTAGTCTGTATCAAAGGGGTGTGCTCCCCGTTATAAGGGACACACCTCCTTTCCCCCTTCACTTTTTTTCCACTTTTTTTCCCCGTTGTTTTTGCATTTGCATGCGCGCCATGACATCGCTTGCACTGAAATGAGGGTGTGTCAGTCAAAATCAGGTGGCGCAGCATATTTTGGTGTTATGTTGGCCAATTTCATGAATAATTTAACTAATGACTACTGTCCTTAACCTTTTTAATCACAAAACAAAATATATGCGCGTGTATCATGGTGGTTTATTATAGGTGCCATATTTGCACACTTGGTAACTGTGCTTGTCGCGAACAAGGATATAATTTTTGACAGTTTTTTACTGGTACATAAATTGCTGATCTTTTTCCCGCCACTGTACAGCCCAGAGATACTTGTATCTGCAACTCCGCGGGGTCTTGTGTACTGCTGTTGGTTTACCTGCCGTTTGGGAATGCTAATTCCATTTTAATAGTAATTATTAAAAGCTCTGTTTTTACCATAAGCAGTTATCCCACTCATTATGAAAGAAGCATTGTCAAAATTGAGACTATAGTTTATAGCTGTATATTTTGCCCAGTCAAGCAAGTAGATTCAACCTGTGTAAGAGATGTGGAGATGGCTGTGGCTGGATACACTTGTCTGGAGTGTGGGGTCATGACTTTGACATACCATGCTCCCTGTCCTTAGATGTGAGTGACAGAAGGAGGCAGCTTGCTGATGTCTTTCACGTGGGAATCACAGCTTGCAGCAATTTTTAAAACAAACGTCTGCAAGACTTTGTGGGAAAATTCAATTGTGAGTTTTTTGGTCCCTTTATGTTGCTGTTAAAGTAAACTTCTGTTCTAAGTTTATTAGTTCAGATAACATTTTTGTCCAAAGAAAAGACCAGCTGTGTTTTCAATCCGGCCCGCAAGACCACTCCAACCTAAAATAACTTCTTCTAAAATGTCCTGACACGGTAATTGTTGCATAATCAGATGCACTGTTTAATGAATAATGTAATTTCATGTATTAATAGGTATTATTTAAATAACATCTTAACTTATGTGTATTATAAAGAAACTGCACATCATTGTGACATTCAGCAAAAACAATACCTCAGGGTAGCTTTCTCTTTCTCTTTCACTCGGTTTTTGATGGTGGTGGTGTCACATTCTTAGCTTTCCTGTCTTGAACCATTGTGCAGTGCTAATCAATCTGTGAGCATTTGAAATGTACAAATGAGCTATAGCATCTGCACACCTCAAAGACACCTTTCCTATAGAACAGTGGGGGGGCTGCTCACTTTAAAGTTTATAAGTTCATTGTAGAAGTAGTCTATTGTAGAAGTTTCGTGGGCTTATTACTCAAGAGGGGGTCTTCAGTGTTTTCCTAGCATGTCCCATGGGTGTCTTTTTTAGCTGTAATGAGGCCTTCTGGACCAGAAAGCTCTCTTTAAAACTGGGAGTAATGAGTCCTTGTTGGCACACAGATTGGGGATTTGCACTACTCAGTGGAAAGGGAAGGTCACCAAGAGGAGTTTTATTTTGGGAAACTGTCTTGTTTCTGAACCAAACACACTTAAAGGGAAACACTACAAAGTCCTATAGTCAAGGAACTGGTTATTGTGGTCTAAAGGAATCTCAAGAGATTCCACATGGTTTTGGAGGTGCCGCCACCCCAGTGACCTACTGAAAATGACATTATATTGGGTAATATAATTGCCTTCTTCTATGTATTGTTTAGGTTGTTTTAGATCATTTTAATAAAGCCTGTCATGTCTTATACAGTCAAACTTTACAGATCACTTTATTCATTTCACAATAACATTGGAGGAGTATGGGCGTGGTTTAGCCCTGTCTGTGTGTGGTAGGGAATGTTTGGAGGTGTGGTTCACGGGACTGCGGGACAGGTGTGGGTAATCATTAATCACCTGTCTCCTTTTTTAAGCTAGGAGTGAGCACAGCTCGAGGAGGAACGCCAGTATACGTGGAACCTGGCGGAACGAGAGCAGGCAGTGTCAAGTCCTGCATCAGCATTATAATATTCCAGGCAGTGTTTAAGTCCTGTGTAATTCCTATCCTGTAGAATAAAACCGTGCTGAGCATGGATAAACTAGTAATACCGTGTGGACAGTTGGGTGTGTGCCACAAACATGCTTGTGCTTTTCAAGGTCAGCATTATATGATAAACTTAAACTACCACAAAGTGCTTGCATCTAAAGCTCATAGAAATCTCATTGCATTGACAGTGGATAACGATTAGACACGTACTCATACTGTATAGGGCTAAAGTTGATACATTTATTTGTATGTTCAATACCATTTTTCTTGGTAGCTTTAAAATGCTAACACATACAAATGTTAACCACACTTTTTATAGAAAATCACAATAAGTACTAGCTTAAACTTCCAATGGGTTTAAGGAAGTTAAGGATGTTGAGTCCAGTGCCTGCTAAACTGGAGTTATAGAGGGAGAGGCCAGGCAGGCTGTCTCACGTCATCACCGAGTACCAGCAGGAACGCAGTCTGCCACCATGACGCATCCGAGCATAATTGGCCCTGACAATAGGGCAAATCATCAACACAGGCCTGATAAGCATTACAGCCAGATGACAGCGCACAGAAGTGTATTAGCAACAGTGTGACATATCACATTACCACTGTGAATATAATAAAGGAGATACTAAACACTGTGGCAGCTTCAATGACCAGCCATTTCTTCCTTCTTCTGCCAGGCCATTATGTCCCATTTAGTGGAGCTGATAAGTTGCTCCCAACTGTCACCTTGTACATAGGCACATTCATGAAGCAGATAGGTATTAACCATTTTTGAACCACATAGGCAATTAGTTCATGTCATGGTTGAAGCCATTAGTGTTGTTACAAGCTTCCCGGTGTGGGGTGGAACTGCAATATGTGTGATATAATGAGCTGGGGCTATAGCGGCATGGGGGTCAGTTTATTTTGTATGTAGTCGTTGCTTTGAGTATGTTATGCAAGCTTTTCAGTGTGCATGACTGACCCTTTGGTCACCCAGCTAATATATTTACAGTATTATAATTGTACCACAAAACTTTACAGCAATTGATATGTAATTAGAAAACAAAACTATGACTATATCTGAAAGTGTTCTTTTTTCCTCCCGCTTAGTGTGTTTATGACTTGCGAGGTGGATTTCTGACAAGCAGACAGTGGAAAATCCATTCCCCTTAATTGTTTTACCACTTGTATGAAAGGCAGCGCCGTGTGTAACTAGAGCCTTCAGATACTGGGACAGGTCTTGAACCTGATAACTTGTACATGTTTTATAGCTGTTACATTATAAATTATTTCCACAGACGGAGGCCTTGGGGGATCATATTCTCTCAGCTGCAGCTCCTAGTAACATCTTTTAATGATATTAACAAATTTGCAGCTCTAGTGTTTCAGTTTTATCTGGGAAATCTTAAACGGCTCCATGGTGAATACTTGGTTATGATATTATCGTGCATAGCCCATTGTGTGCCGGGTGGATCGTATGGCTATTAAAAGTGGGCCAGCCGTGCTAATAACTAAGCTCATAAAGGTCTGTGTTGCTGCATTTCCTGCTGTAACAGTGAGATATTGGCTGCAGAAGCAGGAAAGAACAGACATTTTAACGGTTGCAAAGGCAGGTTTTTTTTACGGTTTATTTTTGCATGGCTTTATGGCGCTCGGTTAAACCTCTCATTAACCTCAGTTTTAACTTCCCCTGCCACATTTGATATGGCATTGTATTTCTGCCCAACTTCAGTGGTGCCATCACTAATGAGGCCAGCAGTAAAATGTATACCCAAAATGAATGTGTTTTAGGTTTCACACTCAGCCACCGGCCTTTTGTAATGTTCAATTAGCCTCACAGTGTTTGTATAGATTCCTTTGGCAAATCGAGACCATTCATTACTGGCTGTACATTTACCTTACCACTTCTTCTTATTACCTCCATATGGACCATATTGTTTCCCCAGCAGTTGCCAATGAACTGCGGTGTGATCAGAGTATTAAGGCGGCTCAGTAAAATGACACTATTTACCACTATGATTAAATCATAGTGCTCTCAGAGCACTGAAACCATTTAGATAAAAGTTATGTTATGTTATAAATATTAGGAATACAAAATTAGGAATACATAATGATATATTACGCAGTTTATTTGGTTCAATTTATAGGATAAGGCAGGCGTACATTTATTTATTTCTTATTGTCAAGTTACCTTGTTGAATGTTCATCTGAAATGAATAAATATTTAGTAATTGTCACATGACTAATTCGATTTTTAAGATTACAGATTACAGATAATTTATTATTGCCACACAACAGTGTTGGTGGTAATTGTTTTGGTACAGCATGGTACTGTAGTTCAGTTCCAGTGCAAAAACAAAAAGAGACAGAAACACATGAATGTGAGAATATATACAGTGAATATATATGAAGTTCACTTCCTCCTGTCAAGGAGCAGGAGGAAAGTACAATGATTGATGTACAGTACCAGTGCAAACAAGTCCAGTCGGAGTTTAGTCCAATGCATACAGTGCATTCAGGTCAGTATATGGGACCTTTTGACAAGGGGGGCTACCAAGGGCTGTTAAGTGTTCCTGCTGTAGGAAAGAAGTTGTATTTGAATAGAATTTTGGTTGATATGGACATGTAGCGCCTTCAAGAGGGGAGAAAAGATGGTGGGCTGGGTGGGGTCCCTGGTTATTTTAACTGCCCGGTTAAAGGTGTGCTTTACATACAGTGAGTTGACTGGGGAAGAGTCACAACCAATTATGCTGGAGGCTTTAGTGACAATCCGCTCCAGTTTGTTCTTGGTGTGAGCTTCCATAGCAGACAGTAAAGAGATGATGCGAAGATGCTCTCTATGATGGCTTTATAAAAGCGGACCAACAGGTGTGTTTTGACTTGATATTTTTTCAGTTGCCTGAGAAAGTACAGCCTATGGGCATTTAAGGATGTGGTTGGTGTTGATGTGTTACGGTTGTAGGTGCCGAGGAATTTGAAGGAGTCTGTTATGGTTGTTCAGAGATACAGTATAAACCGGGGCGTTGATGTTGATGACGTCCTCCTCCTGAGCTACAGCGATTTCCATTGTTTTTGAGGTATTGTGTAAGAGTTCGTTGTTGCTGCACCAATGTGCATCCCAATTCACCTCTTGGCGGTACTGAATCTCATCATTGTTATTGCTCCAATGATAGTGGTAGTCATTTGCGTATGTCATATTTTGAATGAGCTGTAGAGAGATGTCCACTCATTAGGGCAGAGGAGATAACACACAGCCTTGTGGTGCACCTAGTACTGAGAGTCAGAGGGCGAGATGTAGCATTGTTAACCTTGACAGATTGAATTCTGTTTCGAAAGAAAGTCCAGCATCCAGTAACACAGAGCTGGGTTGATGTTCACGTCATGAAGCCTGGTGAAGACTGTGGGAGTAATAATGGTATTGACAGCCAAACTAGCAAAAACCAAGAGAACAATAACAACAATAATATGGCTTAGTATAACTTCAACTCATGAGCTATATAAAAATTCACCCCCGTATAGTTATCATGAAAGGGGAAACTAGCTGTAGAGATCAAAACCATTTTTGTACCAGTCTGTAAACATATTTCTGCTGTAAAGTTGGACATTTTAACATGGTGGTCTACGGGGATTGACTCGCTTTTGGAGCCAGTCTCAAGTGGCCATTAGAGGAACTGCAGACTTTGGCACTTCCACGTTGGATTCATTTTTCAGCACCTGAGGTTGCCACTTGGGCCATACAGATTCTTCCCCCCTCTGTGACATGTGAAAACATGACACCATTTTAATCACAACACAGAAGTATGTCAAAGCCCATTTTATCCCAAAGACAGAGAAACGAGTTTGGCTCCACACAATCGAGTTCAAAAATGTCATGAAGTAGTGTCATGAGAAGTGACAGCGCTGGTACAGTATGTGTTTATATTATATAGTGGATTTGCTTTGCTATTCAGCAGACTTACATTGTCGCCATGTCTTTTGGAAACATTTTTTACTTTTAAAGGACCAAACAGCAAATATGGAGGAGCGTGGCACATTAGCCACGCAAAATGAGACTTAGCAGAGCACACGTAGAAAGAGTCCAGACAGCTATTTATCGGAAATGACAGTTTGCAAATATCTCAATCTGGAGAAAGACACTTGGGGTGACACTGAGGAGTGCCGTGAAATTGGAGGAGTCAGCAGCCAGCATTTATTTCATCAGGCTTTGTCCAATAAGACACAGTTGCCTGACAGCATGAGATTGCTGTTGGATATGTCATAGTGCCCCCCAACCCCAAACCACTTAACATAGAGCTCAACGGCCTAATAGAAATGAACAAGCTTCCAAAGAGAACAGCAGGTGAATAAGCTATTAACTTTTGAAGAAATTCAGAGTAAAGACAATGAGATAGAAGTGTTGGGATTGCATTATAAATGGTATATCACAATCATTATCTTCCATAACCTCAACGTGATCTCATTTACACATAGTGTAGATACTAGATATGTCAATCATATCTCATTTACTTTTTTTTTTCACAACCCTTACCCAAAAACCCCTGGCAGCCAGCCCTACTATCCACTGTAGAGTGGACATCTCCCTCATGGTTCACGGATCAAAGCTGTGTCAAAACCAATGACTCGCACGCGCTACTGGATTAGAGGGGAAGGATACTAGTCCGTCAGCAGGTATACGTGCAGCTGAGCAATACAGCTGTCCAAACAATATCAAACAAACAGGGGAAATATTTTTAAAAGGAAGACAGCAATTCACTGGAAAAATCTGAGGGAAAGTGGGCAGGAAGACACAAGGACCAAATTGCTGCACAAAACCCCAAACCTCAAGCCCATTATCAAGACAATTTGAAACCTACTCGGAATCGTTTAACTTCAGCCATGTATGGCACTGCGGCGCTCACGTGACTCTCTCTCAAACATAAATATGAACGAAAAAGCCCACATTAAAATGTAATTATGGTAAGTGCAGGCATATGTGGAATCGCAGGCGTGTTCTCTGTGATTGCTATTCCAGTCAACTCTAACCTTTGAATGAGGTCTGGAACCGACTGATTTCATTAGCAGCAGCTGCATTCTGTCTTTACCGGGGATGCGTACATTCGTAGGGAGCTTGTGTCTTTCTGGCCACTCTCGAGAGTCGAGACCTTTTGCTCCACTTTTAGTTTGACTGGTGTGACGTTAGTGTGGCCTTTATTGAGCATGGCAGTGTGTTGCAGGCAAACCACATGTGGATGTTATACATGTCAAGTCAGGGTTGGCTATGTCTTTGAGAAGTATAAAAGACCTTTGGCTGTGAGGAGGAACAGTACAGAGCTTCTATTTTGTGACAGCAATGGATGCGATAGTTTGAAACAAGATTGGAGTCTATTTCCTACTCACCCATTATATTTTTAATCTGTAAAAGTATCATAATGCTTTATAAATTATAATGGAAGTAAACAGTACCAAACCTTATTAATCTCAAAAAGCACTGTAACATAATCCACAGTGTATCTAGAGCAAAAAGACTACCAATGCATTCTGTCCTGACAAATTTGAGCTGTTATTCCAAAATATTAAAGTGAACATAATCAATCTTTTACTGTTTGCTGGGACTATTTTCTGTGTATCATGCCACAGAGCAACATTATTTCCAGCTAATAGTAAGGGATTGAAGTGTAATACATGTCAACATTGAAATTCCTGAAAATGCTGAAATAAAACCCTCATTTGCTAACTTTATTTGCTCAATTCAATAATGCAGTGTCACAAGTGAAGCCAAATACAAGGCAAATACATTTTTGAGCTTTTCAGTTGTGCATTGACATTATAGAGTCATGAATCGTCATGATAAATGCTAAATGCAAAGAGACAGTCATAATAAAGTAAATCAATGCAATGATTTGAGCGTCATGAATTGCATGCAAAGTCCAAGATAATGCTTTAATTTCAATCTGTTAATGCCCGTTAGTCGTTACTCAGTGTAAAATGAGGTCAAACCCCACACAGGATTTCCTGACACCAAGAGAAAGAACATATCCTTTCTGAGGGACTGTTTGCGTGGTGATACTTTTTAATTGCTGCAGACCAATTTGTTTTAAAGCAGCCGTCAGATTCCAAACATGAAAGTCCTTTTCAGTGGCTGAGCATGTAAAAAGGTGTGTCCATGGGGAGCGGTGTTGATGTGCTGGTAATGAGTGGAGGTAATGAAAGACTTCACGCGGACAGATGTATCCATTTAAAACAGTCATAACTACAGTTATGATGGCCAAGAGCACATTTCACCAAACTTTCGTTACGGTGCGTGTTTATTCAGACTCTGCAGAGACCTCGTTTTTATTTATTCCCTACGAAGATACATGGGCGATGCCAATCATTGGCCCTCAGATAAGGTCAAAATTGTGATAGAGTGCCTCTGAGACCAGTACAGCTCTCATAATAATGGTGCTATATGTATTATAGATCCTTTGTTGTATAAAAAATACATTGGTTGAAATTAATTCAGCTGTAGCTCTGATGAGTTTATTATCATCTCATTGTCTAAAAAATACATTTATTTATTTGCTCGCAAAATTAAGATATGTATTTTCTAATCTATAATTATTATTCTTGTTATTATAATTGAATTGAAATTAAATGTAATCGGTTTTCTCTTTAATTGTTAATGGGCTCTGAACTATAAAAAATTAAGATACAGCATTAAGATATAGGCTATATTGTGGAAACTGAACACGAGTCACAGCGGTCATCTGCTGTTGTGTCTGCATGCAGAGCTTGTGTGACAGTCTTAGAGGAGGATGTGTGACTATCCATATGGACGGTGCGTCTGGTGGCTGACTATGCAAATGACATTATAGAGACGTAGCCTTCGTCAGGCCGGTGGTGCGTGCTGTTGTATAGGCTGGGCCCAAACCCTTAGCACCTGTTGTCTGCTGTCTCGGGTACACACTCCCAGTGAATCACCAGAGAGGTCAACAGACTTAAATCCTGCTCTGATGGAGAGCGGGGAGCAGCTTAAAGACAACACCGGCGTTCAGCCGTACCTCAGCAATCATTTGTGCCGTGTAATTCCCCCGGCGCTGTGTCAAAGAGACGCTTCCCTGTGCTCTCCGAGCTTTTTTAGTGCCGTCACACGACATGATGGATGGTCCGGTGTTGAATGAAGATGATCTCCTTCCCGTGTGTGTGAGCGAGTGTCTGTGTGTGTGTGTGTTTATGTGCTCTTCCCTGTCTTGTCACGGAGGGTCCGGCCATTTGTCCTGATTTAGCCTGGGAGGGGCACCATCAGAGCTTTCCCCCTTTGTGCTGAGACGGAGCCCCTTGAAGCAACGCTGCCGCTTCTCCTTCAGATTTGCGGCGTTAAAACTCTGAAGAATGGTGTTTGGTGTGAAGCTGAAGCATGCTATTTGTGTGAAACTCAAATAGCATGCGTGCGCGCACCAAATGTCTCGTACGTGTATGCGTGCGCGCATGTCTTGCCTGTGAGAGAGCCTTTGTGTGAATATATGGGTGTCTGTGTTTGTGAAAACTGTTGTGTCCAACAGTAAGCACGCCGAAGCGAAAGCCAGCGCCAAATCAGTCCTTCCCACGCAGCTAATAGTCGGGATGTGGAAATGAGTGTCTGGTCGGGGTGGGGGGAGGCAGGGGACATGGTAATTGAAAGTTAGGATCACTTTGTGGCCATTACAAGGAAACCTGAGACGTGTTAGCGCAACACAGTTAGACCGCACCTGCTGTCACCACGGGTAATTGTGTTGGGTTTTGGTCATGTCTGTCAGGAGCGAGCTCCCATCATGCTTTGCCTCCAGTTACAGCTGTGTTATTGCCTGCGTTGACATTACGGGAGCGGCCACGAGGGAGGGCAGGCACAACCTGTGACTTTACTGCCACTGCTTAGACTGATGGGTCCTTAAAAGCCAATACACATCTCGTTAATGTCTCTGTGGCCTTTTGGAGAGTCCTTCCTTATTCTTCTGCATAATTCTTCACCCAGAGAAGATATCTTGACATTCTACATGTTGTACATATTATGTAGGCCTACATAATATTCAGAAGAAATGATTACATCATATTCCTGCGCGGTCATACCGTACAATAACGGTCTTCCACAGAACGCACTGTATCGATTGACTTGAAGAGGTTGAGGCAGCTGACAAAAAAGGGGGCTGTGTATTTCAGTTTTACCCTCACTTACATATGCATCAGTCACAAACCAGGATGCTGTGCAGATGAGTCGCCCAGAAGACATACTGTGCTTTTGAGGACCTGCTAGGGGCAGCAATGCATAATCTGATTTAGACTAGAGCAACCTCCTATTTATTTTTAATTGTCCCACTTTAGCATTTAAGAGCTATTGATCCCCGGAAAAGCATTAAGTGACAAAATCACTATTACTGTTAGTGCTCCCTGCTTGGGGAAGGCACATCAAAGGACATTTTAATGTCACCGACTTTCTGAGGGAATTTGAAGCTGGGGTTTTGAACAGGCCAGCCTATGAATGTAAAGGACACGCAGCAGACAAACGCAGAAACAAATGTGAGGGGCAATTTGCGACTAATCAAAGTATTTCCGAGGATTGATTTTTGAGGGAAAGTTTATAGTGTATGGTAAAAGTCAGATGTTTCATTTTCGGTAAATCCTGTATGTTATTTGTGGCTGCAGAGAGAGACAGAAAAAAAAGGGAACATTTTTTTACCAATTAAACGGGGACATTTACTTTTATGGCATTTGCAGTTGTGCCAGATATCACACCTTTAATTTGCCCAGGGCTCTTTGTTGAACTGTTGGTCCCCTGAACTCACAAAACATCTCCCTTTCAAGCGAGCCCTCCCTTTATTTTCCGCCACCACCCCCAGATGTTTTGGTTAGCAGCATCTCATATGCTGGTCAGATGCCGGGATTAATGATGGATAATTTGCCTAAGGTTGGCATGGTGCACCACCACGCTGCCAGCCTTTGGATGCCATATGGGCCGAAGCAGCTGTTTTCATTACTCTCCCTTGCCCAGATGTGTCAAACAGGATGCCGACTTCAATCCGCAGTCTTGCTGGCACTTAGTGGGGGGGCGCTTTCTACTGGCTTGGCAGCTAATTACTTTAATGTACCCGAGGACGGAGGGCCCTGCATGTTTTTTTAAAGGCCTTTTTACAAACAGCTGAATGCCAGCTGTCACCCCCGTGCAACAATGAGGGAAGATGGATCGGCGGGAGCGGAGAATCTGATGAGGTCGGCTGTGGGCGCAGACCCAGAGCCAGCGCTGCCTCTGCTCGGGAACAATTGGAAGGTCATCTCAAATACACAGAGACACCTTTCAGGATTTTTTTGTTCCTTCTAAAAACCCCGCAATTTTATTCCACGATCCCACGATCCCCTCGGACGCTACAGTGGAGCGTTGTTAGAATGGACCTGGAGCTCCGAACGTGGTATTCGGAGTTGCGGAGACGCCGTGCCAAGTCCCAGCAAAGACCACACACAGGAGAAGCTGGCACAGGAGCGGGAACCGGCGAGTGAAAACAGAGAGGAGGCCGCTGCCAGGATGTCAGCTGGATCTTTACATGAGACTCTGCACACCGTGAAACATGTGTTCAAATTGCTCTATTTCCTGCTGGGAAGCTCTGCTTTATTGTTCAGCGATAAATCCTTAGATTTGTCACAACTGCCACGTTCTTTTTTGTTTCGTTTGTTGTTTAGACACGTAAAGCATTGACAAGGTCAGACAGTGTGTGCCATGATATAGCTGACACCAGTCAGAAACCAGCCCCACCCCCCTTCCTCCTTCACTGGAACATTGACACACGTCAAAGCACTTGCATGATGCAAATAATAGCACGGTGCGTTCAGTCAATGTCATCATTACAGCAGTGCATGGGCATCAATACGTTTTCATTATGTCGCGATTTCAAGTCTATATTATCACTTAAACGGGACCCAACAGCAGGAGTTATAGTCTGACATCCTGAAGGGTCAATAGCCCCTGTCTGCAGCTTTGATATTTCGGTCAATAAAACCTCACCTTTCCACACTTGTATGGTCGTACAGCACATGTAATGATCAACAAGGGTAGGCTAGGAGTCAATACAGTGCGATAGCTTCATCCTGGGGCACAGTATAATGAAAGCATATCTGTGTTTTATGCCTTGCAGACATCACGGTGACCCAATAGTGCTTTGTTGCTTTATAGGGTGAGTTCAAACAACTGGAACTGAAGACACATTGTTGGTCCCGTTGAAATCCTCAAAAAACACGAGTGATTTAGGATAGTGAGCACAGCTTAGGGTTGCACCTCCCGCCAGCTTGCCAGGCAGAGTCACAAGGGCGTTGTTCTGTTTGTGTTGTTGTGAAGTATTGATCTTAAGGCTCTTCGTCATGTTCGGATTCCAGTGGGGAAAAAAAGATAAAGAAAATGAGCGTTTAGTATATCAAAGAATGCTCTTTTCTCTTTCCACCCCTTTCTTTTAATTCTGTCTAACATTTTGCTCCAATTACTGACAGCTTCATAGGGGAGGGTAAGGTGAATCCTTCAACGGTTGTTAACATACAAATACTGGATCATAATTTAATGTGGTGTTTGTTTACCGTTGTCTTCCATCCGTAAAATCCCCTTCACAGTACTACCGTAGTTATGTGCACACTTTTGGACCTAAGCTTATCCTCCCATTGGAGCCCATTATCCTTCTTAACATATGCAAAGAATAGCTGGATTGTGCATCGTACTCACTGAGGGACCAGACAAATTTGTGTTATGAAGCTCACGCGTGAGCAGCTGTGTCAGGGTGCCTCTCATTCGTAGAGACCTCTTCGCACTTTGAGTTTTCACAATAAAAATCATTATTGTATGGTATGGCCATGATACAAACTCAGGACACCTCATTGTTTAAATACAGTGTACATTTCATTTTGATGTACAGTAATTCAACATATCCAATTATCATTCTGTTTAGTTTAGTATAAATCAAATCAAATAGATCTTTGTGGCCTCCAACTTTTTATTTCTGATATTGAGGGACGTGGGTTTGGTTTTTATTAACCAAAAGGTTGGTGGCGTATTCATATTTTGAATTAAAACTGAAGAGAAACAAAATGTGGCAGTTTTTGTTCATCATCTCATGAAAGCATACACAAAAAATGGGACACCTCAGCGACACTTTGAATTCAGCTATGAAATTTTAATTTGAAAAAAGAAAGGACGGAACATATTGCACCCGTTCACATCTAACTTTGTTCCCTCAAACTGGAAGATTGGATTTTCTTAATTTAATTATCCCCCCTTGTTCACATACTCAAGGGGGCCATTGGCTCAAGGCAGTGAGAAAAATGTGTCTGGGTTTTTGGATGCGCGGCTGGCATAATGCTGGTGTGTGAAGAGAATGAAATGTTTTGTTCTGGTTGGATTCCTTTTTTCCATTCCATTTGGACCCCTTTTTTTTTCTAACTGGCCTTCCCTGCTTTCTTCTGTGCTGCTCTGTGTTGTGCCAGCATCTGCCCAGAGCCTCTCACCGAGAGAACGCTTTGATGTGTCCCCACTGTGCTGCCGCCCCCCTACCCTCCCCCCCGCGCGCCCTGATTGGTGGATAGCAGGCGGGGCTAGCGGGGCAATGTGGGAGTGTATGGGGGATGAAAGCTAGCGGGGCAGCGAGGGGGCACCTGCACACAGAGGCCCGGCCTGTGTGCCTGCCTGCTTCATCTTCAACTGCTTTCCCTTGACCGCAGGCTGAACTCCTGTGTCAGCGACCATCACACGGTCGCTGTGACCTCCTTCTCTCTCTCTCTCTTACCCTGCCTCTCTTGTCTCGCTCCGTCTTTGGAAATGTGCTAAGAGAGAGTCGCAGATGACAGGAGATGGGTGTGGACTATTTACTGAACCAAATGGAATCCAGTTTTGGACTGATATTGCCTCGGCCCTGATTTATCTAAAGAAATATTATCTAAATTATTGAAATATTATCTTCTATATAATTGATCTTCTATCTAACGATCTATATAAATAAAATATCTATTTTACAAATTCTGAATTGCGTTCTTCAAACACACCCAATATTGTAAAATATAGACACTTAAAAGTCAATAAAGTGCCAAAAGCACAACAACATTTGATCATAATCAAGGGAAAGGCAGATGAACACTTCCTATTACATCCGTTTATTCCAATATGGCTTTCTTTCATATTTTCTCTGTGGGAATTTGAGTAACCATAAAACAGTCATTTAGTGAGTAGCAATGACCAAAACGTCAGCCCCAAAATGGGCTGCTTCTTCGTTTTTATTGAGATGTTCCAGCAATAAGGGAGCTGACTCATATGCTGGACAGGCCACTCAACAACAATGATGGTCTCTGGGCCAACTCATTTCACTGAGACAAAAGAGTTTGGGCTTTATCATGTCCGAAATACGTCCGGCTTGTGTTACCGCTTTATAATGTGTGGAAATGTATTTTCATATACAGTAATTCCATTAAGCCTATATTCCCGCTTATCTTCTAGGTGAAACAACTTAATATGCTGTTTATTATAAATAATAACCTGTATGTCTGAGAAATCGTCCTATAATATACTGTATCAATAAACATCAATAAATTGTTTCAATCTGTTTATTGTCAAAAGCCTGAAATCATATTATTTACTCCTATCTTTAATATATCTCGCCATGTTTTGAAAACCAAATCAAACTTTTGCGTCAATTAGTATTTATTTTGAGGTAACCTCTGAGCCTTGCGACATGCGTTCATCACCTTTGCTGATGAGTGACCTCATGGGCTAGAAATGATGTGCTTGCCTGTGTGTGGGCATGCATGTAATTACTGTGTGTGTGTCTGTTTGGTTAGAGTGGACTGTTTATGTTCTTCCACTCAAAGCACTGTATTTCCATTTTCTGGGCCAGGTCAGGTCGCGACCCCGCTCTTACACGGCTGCTGGTGTGCAGCAATGATCCCCGCTCATATAGGGAACACTATATGATTAAGAACTGTCTGCTTTTTAGAGCCGTTTGGAGAACAGAGATCTCAGCTGACCCTGTGTAAATGCAGTTGTTGCAGAGGTGACCTGCTTGTAAATGAGGGTCATGGTTCAGGTGCTGGAGGTCACAGGGTCCAGGCCCTCTCTGTGCACGAGGGCACCTCAGTGCCTGCCACCTCTTTGACCCCGGAGTGCTGAACGTGCATTCGATTGTGTTAGGGCCGATAACGTATGGACCTCAAAGGCAACAGAGGGGTCACCTCCGGGCCCGTTGAGATGCGAAAGGTGACATGCTGCGAGATCTAAGCCAATAGAACTCAAACAGCATCTGTCAGATGCCTTCGACAGGAGTGTTTGCTCAGCAATCACGAGGCACTCCTTTAAAGAGACATGAGGACATTGTAGATGGATAGGTATATTTCATTGCCACTTGATTGGAAACACAAGGAAACTTATTCAAACAGACGATGAATTATAGCAAAATAACTGATAAAAAAAACAAAACTTAAATACAAAAATTAATCCAGCGTCTTCAATCAATCGTTTTGTTGGCTTAATCCTCTCGTTCGCTCTCACTTGCTCAGACACTTGAAAAATGCTCAAAGGAGTTGCTTAAGAAGTGTAAAAGACCTGCAATTCCGCTCTGTGCTGGAGAATTTTAGAGCTAAGCATCAGAACGCACAGCACTTAGGCCCAATCCCAGAGGCCGTGACTGGCGCAGTGTATCCCACATTAGCTCAACCACAGCTCACTAAAATGGACTCGCCTGAGTGGAATGAAACCCATAAGGCACCATGCACACCATGCCAGGGGCTTTATCAGACAAAGATCAATGGACGGCTGCATTCTCTCTGGGCACCCAAGCTGCAAGGGCAAATACAGTATCTTGGGGGGCTGTGAGAGTCATTGATAGACTTAGGCTGTGTATGTGTTTGTCTCACCTCCTTTAATCAGGTTTCCCCACAGCAAACACTGGGCGTCAAGTGAAGCGTTTCAGGCAGCGAGGCCTTTCAATCAGGACAAAAGGTGGGTGAAGCTGTGGGACTCAGGGCCCAGCCCTCTCATTCGGTGAATGCCTCTCAGTTCTCCAGTGGAGCTCAAAAGCCCTTTGCCCTTCCAGCTGTAAAATTGGCTGACAGGGAGCCTCTGAAGTCCCCTACTTCTGTGAGTCCACACCAAACTGCAGCGTTTATTCAGGCTGATTGAGGCACCCAGGCTTTATTGCAACAATATTAGACATAGGTAGCGGCTGAAAAAATGTTTTCCTGCTTCCTTCAGAAGGAGACTGGCAGGAACAGCGCAGGCCTATATTAGAAATACAGTATATCAATATGTTAATTTCACTAGATTATTAGGGCAACACAATCTTAGGAAAATATATTCTACTTCAAAAACATGGAGTGATGATTATTTTCAGTGTATTCAAAAGAATAGAAATACTTGTGATATTAATGCAAATCCCATGCTGTATTTCAAGTGGTGATTAAAGTGTGCTAGAAGTTCCCTGTATTAGGCTTCACATCATCCGGCAATAGTTCGTTACTGTGGCTACAAGTATGAGATAACATAAATATTTATATGTTACCATTGCCTGTTAGAAGGAAAACACATTTTACCCATAAAAAGAAAACTCACTACTGATTGGAAAAGGAGGTGGCATTTTCCTACCATTTGAAAACGGATGAAATTGACTAACGACAGGGTCACGGCTCAGGCACCAGGACACTTTGAAGAGGGCGGAAGAGGGGATGTGCAGACCACAACAATCAGGGCCCGGCCATGTTGTTTACATGATTCGTGGGTCTCGTCTTTTATCACGGCCTGGCGTCGCTCTCTCATCTTCGCTCATTCAGGAAAAGAGAGAAGGATTGTAACTTTGGCCCTATTGTTTAACAGCTCCCAAAGACCGGGGACAGAAATTATTCTGAAGAGCAGGAGGCACACGGTGTAAAATGACTTTTAACAGCACTTCCTTAGCTGAATCTCATCCAATTAGAGCACTGTATATTTTCCCTAATAGCGCCTGATGAGGCAGGGCGTATGAGCGAGCACGCCCGGCCGGTGTTGCTATGCAGCGAGATGGCTGCTTAGCACCAGAGGAGCGCTAGGGAATAAGTGAGCAGAGAGCTTTAATTTGATAGGGTTAGAATCCTGCAGGCTCCAGGGTCACAGGTCACAGCGAGCTCGTCTCACACTGAATATGAAGAAATCAGAACTAAATTGCTTACATCTGCTGCCAGTGGCTGTGAAGGCTGTGATTGGCTCCCAGAGGTGTGCACTATCTCACACAGGCAGTGGAAAGGGGAATTGGTGCAAAGAAGGCTTGTAATTGGAGTAATTCCGCATTAATAGATGTTAAAAATCCTCAGAGCAGCTGGGTTGAAATAGCAGTGTTATGAAATGCCTTTATGAAAGAATCACAGGTGTCTTTTTTTCCCCCTTTCTTCTTGTTCTTCTAAAATGTTTGCTATTATCACAACAGCCTCCAAGTACTTTGTGCCTGGGATGAAGGCGGCGATGGCTTTGTCAGACAGGACAGCAGCTAAATAAGGCAAACAAACAGCCATGTGAAAATTACATTCCATCAACGTTGCCCACAGACTGGAATGAGAGGAAACGGCTTGTAATCATGCTGTCCATGAATAATGTTAGCCGAGGTTAATGTCGGAGATACAGCACGTGGCTCCCTCTGTCTCCAATAATGGAATATATAGGATAGCTGCCCAGTTTGTTTGTGTGTACCTTTTTATATTTAGGAGTTAAAATGCTACCATAGTCTACATCTGAATTTAAATTCCTCATTTTCGTTATGGGCAATATATTTTGTAGAGCGTAAAATACTGTAAAAAATTATTTTGATTTGTGATGTTTCTCATCACAGCCCCTACTTTGGGATTGTGCCCAACAGAAAATGAGACAGACTGTGAATTATCACAAATGCTCTGGCAAATGACACTTCATTGGAAGGTCTTTGTCACCAATTATGTGTCTATTAAGAAACAGTCAATCAGTCAATGTGCAAATAGCTAACTCTCCAAGGGCTCAGCCATTGACAGGATGCTGTCAATAGTCCATCTTATATGATTTAGCTGTGGAGGAACTATCTGCTCACCTTAGGAGCTTGACGATAGGATCCCAGCTAACTCTTATTCTGTCTATCTTATTGACCAACATTATTTAAATAATGCTTTTAAATAGAAATGTATTATTCACATCGGATTTGCTGAGCAACTTGCTTTCTGTGAACCTTTGATTATTAACTGATCTCTGCATTGAGCACTTTCTTTGCTTATAACACAATACAATTGTCTAGGCTATATCATTTAAAGTACGATACATTTCTTCCTGTTGTAAAAAAGCAAATGAAGCACCTATCTCTTGCCTTCCGTCCTACAGCACTTTATGCACTCACTACATTTGACTAAACAAAAAAACGTAAATTGGATGTCTGGCAGACTAATTTGATTTCCGAACAAAGCTGAAACTGAGCCCCTGTTAGCTACCTAAAATGATGGACACTAATATTGTGTTTTCGTGTTGTAACTATAGTTCCACTGACTATCCCATCCCAATCAAAACAACTGCCTGCAAAACATTATTACATTATGTTGCCATTTTGAGACAAATGACTGTAAAATGGCTTTGCCAAATCACCAAACCCAATCCACAAGCGCATTACAATTACTGGCTTACCCTGGACTCTTAGAACAAAATCCCACTCTATAGAATCTTACACACTTTGAGATAATGGGTTGAGTCATTGTCACGTCAATTCCCTAACTAAATAACATAGAGCCACAGAAATAGATGTTTTTTTTCTCCCTCACTTAAACCGGAATGCATGTTATAACAATAAGGAATTGTATCCCATTGTCAAAAAAGTTTATTTATTATTCGGAATATATTTGTGTGTTCCATTTTATTTCAAGTAGGAATTATTTTGCGGCGACATCTGTCAACACACAGACATACAGTAATGGGAAGAAAAGAGACATAACAGCTTATATCAGGTACTGGGGCATATTGGCTGATGCTTTATCATATTCCTCCTGTCAAGAACTGACTCACTTGTCAGCGAGCAATTTATGAAATGAGTGACAATCTTCTGACATTACATTTGCCTTAACCAGTGAGCTGGTTGTGGTAGCATTCACTTTCATTTTGACATCGCCAGATGGATTATCAAACACAGTCACTGAACATGGCCACAGGGCATACACTGATAATATGTCTCAAATACAGTTATTCAATGCCATAAAATGCATGTCATTTGCCTCAGCTACTGCCATTAGGTAGATAAGTGCATCTTTTCAATTTCGCCAGGCTCACAGGAGGATCTTTATGTTGGGACTAGATGAGGCTAGACCACGTTGAGGACCTAATAGTGCTCAGCCAGCCTCCATAATTAGCATGACAGGCTCACTTAAGCTTCTCCTCCATCTAGCTGCTTTAGCGACAGGATTCTTGTTCTGTGTAGCGACAGTCATATAGCCTACTGGTGGGAAAGTGGAGTAAAGGGGCTATCATGTACAGTTTAGACCACCATTTCTTCACAGTAAAGGATACCAGAGAACTAATGTAGGAATGACATGTAAAAGGTTTTGACGAGGTTTTGTCGTATAAAACAAGGCTAACATTTTGACACATTGGTCTTCCTTATCCATACATAAGTGAAATATTTTTTACGTTACACCAGCTAAAATCATGCCTCCATTTTTAAAGCCTGCGGTACAACACAAAGGACTCCACTAGTGTGATTTTATTCATCTCAGATTTTGGCCAACATTCCAATATCCATGTTTCTTGTGTGATCTATGAGAAAAAAAATAGATAATAATTAAAAGTGCAGTCCTCTCCAGCTCATAAATCACTGGTGGGTGTTCCAGCTCAATAAGCTTTCCCTTAAACATTGGCCCATGGTAATGGGAATATCTGAGGGTCAACCGGGGTTAGGCAGTCTTCCTCAACAGGAAATGAGCTTTTGGTGGGCTGTGTTCCCAAGGTAATGAGCACTGTGTGTGTGTATTTAATTTCAGCTAATATTGTTATAATAACTGGATAAATTATTAAAAACAAGCAAGTGGTAACATTCTAAAGACCACCAGTGTCCCTTGGTTTTGTTGCGTTATCTGACAGCTTCTAACCTAAGCCGCGTAGCAGCATTTGGTATCGTGTTCATACAGAAAGCTGGAACACACGGTACCTTCGCAGACCAAGAATGTGCACGCATGAATGGTAAGATACTGTATTTAGAGACCTTAGAAAAAAAAGAAAAACAACACAAAACACCTTTACATTTCCCAACACCTGCGTTTCTGGTGAGCATCCTCATCACACTCCTCACCGCATATCTTTCCTTTTATTCCCTCTGCCTTAAAGTTTCATTCATTCCGATCCCCAGAGATGGAGCTGTCCACATATTTTTTCTTTTTTCAAATAATGCAAGGTCATTATTTCCCTCCATCTTTTGTAAGATTGTAGTCGCGAGGGGTATGAATGTCAAGACCTAATATGCAAATGAATGCTTCATATTGTATAACCACATGCATTTGGCACGATTGGGCAGTGGCGGACAAATTGTCCTCAGCTAAGACATTTTGCTACTCAGCAAAAGCTAACTCTGAATGGCGAAGCCCTGTTCACAATTACCATGATAAAGGTGAGCATTAAGTGCTAGGAGGGGAAGAATAAATTGTGAAATTAGAAACTCTTATTTGCATGGCATAATGTTTCCCCCTTGCTTGCTTGCAAGAGTTACTGGCTTCAGAAATCACAGGACAAATGCAACTGTTCTGTAAAGACGGTGTAAATACTTTATTCATACAATGCTAATTTCACCCTGCCATTTTGATCACGTCACTCCCTCTGGAAAATTGCAATTAAGTTTGGAGAGATAAAACATGCCAACTGCTCTGCATTTCAAGGCTAGATTGGACTATCAGCTAGTCAGTATGCCGCCATGGTTTTCATCACTGTTAATTGATCCTTTCTTTAATTAATCTGGAAAGGAAAGCCCATATCTCTATCCCGACTGATCATCCCCTCTGTCTGTCATAACACAATAAGGTCCCTATATCCTACTGCTAGTAACTATGCCTTAGCCTCGGCCACTGGCTCACTGCCAAATGGACTATTTATGGTGCACCTCTAAAAGGAGAGCCTGCTGCATGGAGTTCAACGACTGGGTTCGTTAACAGTGTTTTAGCTGAGTACTTTGCATGCAGTCACACCTTGCTTTTAACAGGGGCATTAAGGTTAGCGGTGGGGCCAAACCACTGTCCAAACCGCTGGTACTGGTCACCTATACATTCACTTTTCCCCTATAACTGTATTTTACTAACTTATTTCATCACTTTTTGATGTAGTAGAAACATCAATAACTTGTTACTTCTTGCATTTACAGTACTGATGTTTTTACCCCACAAATAAGGTTAAAGTATTTTGTAATTTTATTAACTTTCATTTTAGGGGGGAAATGGTCAAATACTTACTTGCAATGATACATGTAATATACAGTCATATCATGTAATATACAGTAGATGCTATTTCACAAATTAATATTTTTCTTTGTCCATGTGCTTTGTCTTTGTGCCCCCTTTTTTTTAGCATTTTAGCAGTTGGTCTGTGATTCTGACAAATCTACCTGCTGTAATGGTTGCCTGTAGGATGTGTGAAACAAGGTCTTAACACTTGGCTTTTTGCTGTGAATGTGTGGTTCTTTTTTGTACTCGTAGTCAATGCTACAATTGGACCATAAAGCGTTTTTCCCCAACAGACTGTAAAGAAATGGATGGGAGGCAGCTGAGAAATGAACATGTGAGTATCTGTTTCTGTCTAATTAAATCCACAGAACAGCCCCAAGCTTTCCTCTGCCAAGTGTTGTATCCAGTGCCGGATTCGACTTGCCAATGTGCATTCAGTGGTAGCACACTGCCACCTATAGGTCAATGTAAATAATTCATCCACTAAAACCTTTGTCTACCGTCCTTCTGATTATTGAAACGACAAGTACGCATGTAACAGATAACCAATGCTAGTTACACGAGTCATCTGTTGAGATAAAACATTATTTTAAGATCACATATATGATGTTTGATGGTTTCTCTATTACTGTTTGTGCCGAATATACGAAACCTCTAATGGAACAAATCATCTGAACAGGAGAGTAATGCAACCCCGGCTCTTATGTGTTATCACTGTGAAATGTGTTTTCTTAGTGTTAGGCTTTGGAAAGGCCCATTTGGTGTTGTTGCTCTTGAGAACAAAGCAAGTGGCAGCTGGAGGAGCAATTTTTGTCCATCAAGAGCTATTGAGAGTTCAATTATTTATCTTGTGAAGTGTACCAAGGATGTGGTCAGCTCATCAGGGTTATAATGCAGCAAGGAGAGCACAGGGAGGAGGATGTTGTTGTTGCTTTTTTACAGATGCCAGTCCTCCCACAGCCTCTATGTGGTCTACGTCGAAGTTTTGGAATAGCAATAGACAATAATATGAAGGAATTCAATGTATTTGGTTCTTTTCTATATTCACATTTATTCAAGGGTCTTTTAGATGGCAAAGGGTCAAGTCTTGGGTTAGATGACAGGGTCGGTGGTCCACAAAGTCAAGTCTTATGGTGTCTTGCGGCTAATAGCAGACAGCTACACTATCAACTTTAACAATCAGGGAATGTTACAAACAGTAAAAGAACAGCTAGAGTTTAGTGCAATGTCATATTCACTAATAGACTTTGGCACATTTTGCTTTCACATACAGTATTTCTAGAATGTAGAGAACACTGCATCTAAATCTAAACAATGTGCAGAGTAAATAAATACCAAAGAACTTGGTAACTGTAACAAAAAAAATCACATATGCAAACAGGAAGCTTTTAAATATCTATCCCATCTGACTTCTCTGCATTAGATTTTAACCACATACCAACTGTACTGCATATGATTTAGGACTTGATGGAATCTTTAAAGAAAAAATATTCTGACTAACAAAATGCATTTAAGTTAAAGAAGATGAAGAGAGGAAGAGAATGTTCCACCCCGCCAAAAAAGAAGAGTGAACTACATGCAATTTTTACAATTGTCTGAGTCTAAATCCATCACCAGTTTACGTGAAAAACAGATCACTTTCAAAATTTCTGGTAATGTCCATCCATTTCTCTCAGTCAAATGGACTCTAGAGGAGTGACTGATTTTACACTGAACTCAATAATCCGTAGACAGCTCGGCTTAAGTCATGGAGCTGTGCGGTGCGTATGTTAACGCCATTAAATCACCTCAAATGTCTACATGATTCAATCTTTCTCACAGTGGACGACAAGTGAATTGAATTTCCCCAAAGTGGCTGTCCATTTCCTGTCTGTGTGACGAGCAGCTCGGCTTGCCTGGGAATTCACATCCACTCCTGCATTCTCTTAGCTTCTTTATGGTTTGCACAAAGCATGTTCACTTTTTTTTTTAACAAAAATTTGATAGTCTCTGTTGTTGTATATATTATATGTTTGACTTCACATATCATTCTTATTTGTGTGTGGATGTGCATGTACCTTTTATTGTATTTGGACAAGAATGTCTTTTTATATGTAAACAGCAGACCTGATCCAGTTCCAACATGGTTGCAGTGCAGCCAGATGAAGCCTCGGCCTTGTGGAAGGCTGTCACTGGCACTCTGTAGCACAGCGGCTCTTAGTGGCCGTGACTCAGTGACCTGCTTTCCCCGCTTTCTTGTGCAGTGAATCCAGCATGAATAGCTGCTGGCACCTCTCCCCAGCCTGTCTGCCAGAGCACCACCCTAGTCCAAAGAGATACCATGTTTTTCAGTTCTGTTTCAGTTATTTTAGATTATCGTATAATATATTCTGTGTACACATGTTTCTGCGCAGTGTGACAGTGCCCTCCGGGCCAGATACAGAAACAACAACGAACGCCCCCTCCTGTGTTCCTCTTTATGTACTGCCTGCTACTCGCAAATACATACAAGTGTTGGCCATTATATTAAATCATCAAGCTGTTTTCACTTGTATGCCCTGCTACTTGGTCAACTTGCACCCAATAGCGCCTATGATGTTTGAAAGTTCACAAATTGACCACAAGTGTGTCACTGAAATACAACGAAATTGTCGGATGATGCTAATAATTGACGATTATCTTTCTTCCGGCCACAAATCCTGCTAAAAATGACTGCCGGGAAATCAATTGTAAAACAAGTTGTGTTTTTGCTGTAGTTGTTAGCACTAGTACTTTAGTTGATTAAAATGCATTATGTTCACGTGACACATCCCAATGATTTGATGCCTAACTAATTTGGTTAAATAAAGATGAACAAAAGAAAAGAGAGACTATCTCCTTCAACAATGCTATAATTGACAAGCGATACAATTCTTATCCATAAGAAATGGATGCATATTGGCATAAGATCATGAGCAACGACGAGCTACTCAAATGTCTGAAAAACTTTGTAAAAGCACAATGACCTCTCTGTGTTGTCTTTCTAAGAACAGTGATCATTTTCATAATAATAATTCCATTGCTGGTCCCCGAAGTATTAGCTCTCTAATAATTAGTTTGAGATCGTCTGCATATTGAGTGAGACAAACAACATGGGCTTGGGAACGTTGATTCCCTTTGACAGACCGGGCCTGTTTGCTACCTATTTAATCCTACATTTTGAAACTGTGTTTGGAATAAACCGACTAAAGGGAATAGAGCCTCTCTGAGCTAAGGAAATTAAGAGCTCTTTAGGTTTGATTGGCGGGCGCTGTCAGTGAGTCTCTTTCTACAGACACCAGCCTCACTGCCTTAATTACACCCCCCCCCCCCCCCCCC
>JAODLI010000021.1:2810378-2838232 GCA_027575585.1 Percopsis omiscomaycus
ACACACACACACACACACACACACACACACACACACACACACACACACACACACACACACACACACACACACCCCCCTCCTGTCTGAAACACTATCACACAGCGTTCCACTGGTGGTAGCATGGAGGGAGAAAACGATGTTCTGAGGAGAGGGGGAGTAGTGCTGCAAACGCTTTGTATTCAGCACCTCCAGGAAAGGTGTTAAATCCAATAAAAGAAAGTGTGTTTTTGTCAACAACAACAAAACAAACAAAAAAAAAACCGGAAAAAAAAAACACACAAAAAAACGGGTCTAGCTTTGTTACATTGTTAAATTAGCACTCTGATTTTGGGCAGCAGAACATTGCATGTAGAGTCCCATCACACATTTCCTACTCCCTCTGAGTCCCTTTAACCATCTGTAGAGGATAACCCACAACGCGTATGAAAATTGGTTCATTCCATTGTCATCTAATATCAAACTGAGATTGTCTGCTGGGCCATCAGGAGACCGAACAGTGGCAGATGTAACGGCTATATAGGTGTGGATACAAACCCAGGGCTGCAACTGCACTGCGGGTCCCTCACAGCTACACTGCTATTTAATCTAAAATCTAATTACACCTTGTGTGTACTGAATACTGATTATTTACAGCTAAACCCAATCCTGTAGGATTATATATGTAGGCGATTTTTTAAGACACCATACTAGCACCATATACTGTCAATATGATTATTTTGAAATACTTTGATCAATATAATATTATTTACCACTTATTTTACAGAAATAAAAGCTATAATAGGAAATGTTGAAAAGAGCTGATATGAAACCACATAAAAGAAAGACTGAAATACAGAAATACTGCAGAAATCAAGGTTGCACACAAAAGCGTGCGTACTGGGTACACACCTCATTCTTTGTTGTGACATAGTACAGTGATTTACTGCCCCCTAGTGTCGTTTGTCAGATATATCGAAAATATTACTGTTTAAATGGAAGACCACTTCAACAGTCTGAAGCATTTTTGGAAATGCAAGCATGGCAGAAAAGGTAGTATTAAAATTAAAAGTCATACCTTATTCTTTCTTGGTTTCCATCTCTGTAAGTAATACAGAATCACTCAGATCAGTACAAACAATTCTGAAGATTTAATTAAACAAATGAAACAAAAAAATACATTGACAAAAGCTTCTGGTGTGTTTTCTTACTGGGCTTTTCTTAATAGTGGCATCTCTAAACATCAAGCAGATTTCAACGATGAGAACTCCTATGTCTTCTTCCTTACTTTTAGGGTCACTCAAAATCATCTCCATCCTATAGGTTCTGTGCAGAGGGGGGAAAAGTCTGTTATGTAAATAAGCCATTCGGGTAATAAGATGATGGGTTAAATATTAGCATGTAGGACTGTAGTTCACTTGTAAAGCTCGAGATTGTTTAGGGAAGTCTCGCAGGTGCCCATGAACTCATCGCTGGTACGGTTTTTATTGTAGACCTTTGTAAAAAAATAATAAAAGAGACAAATATAATTAGTTTTAGAGACAGGCTCTTGTATTTGTCGCATGTGATACTACATAGCTGTTCAGCTGGAACGGGCTTACCCGGGCTTCTACAATATGCTCCCTTTCCCGAAGAGGATGAGAGAAGGTCTCATTCCACAATGGATTCAGGGTTTTGTATGCCACTTTGCTCTTATAGAATTGTTTTCCTTCAAGTTTGAATTTAACATAAGGATCACTTGTACCTAGAAAGACAGACAAAAAAACAACAACAACACAATGAAGTATAGTGTTACATGAGTGGTGATTAACGAGAGGTCTTGTGTTAACATACAGTTTACGCTGTAGATGTCTATAGCGTAATTGGTGTAAATTATAGCGGTCTTTGGTCCAAATGGATTATTTAATGCAATTTACACATATCCTTTAAAACTCACATGTATATGAGAACACACAAGCTGTGTACACACACACACACACACACACCCTTCCCCCATAGTGGTTAACTCAAAGACCCGCTCTGTGAGAGACTAAAATATGTGGGGAAGGCCTGCGCCCCTCTTCTATTGGCAAAAAACAGAGGGATGTAGCTGTTTAATTGTGAAAGAGCAGAAACACTTGCCAGCATGAGGCAACCAGTAACCAGAATCTAGAAGCAACCAGTGTTAATCTCCCAAGCCTGTTAGGAAAGTCTGCCTGCGAGTGAGGTGGGGGTACAGGATGTCTTTGTCTCTGCCATGGCGTGCAGATTGGCCAAAAAAAAAAAAATGAAAGCCAGTCCAATACCTTCATTTGTATAGGGGAATAAAGGGGTGCTTGAGAGAGCCTGCAGGGAGGCTTGAATCACATGACAAAGGCCCTGTGGGGATGGGCTGTCAGGCCTGTCAGCTCCCCACTCCAAATGAACATCTCGCAAAGGCAGGCAGGACCCACAGCAGCTCCGCCCTGCCAGCCTGTGACAGGGAAACCTCCAGGCAACTTGACAGGAGGAGAATGTGGCAGCTAGCAAGGAGAAAAGCTCTGGCATGACTGAGAATGGTAACGATTGAAAATAATGGGAATGGAAGGGGGGGAACAAAAAAAACGAGAGGTGGGGGCTGGTGGCGTGGGTCCTTTTAGAATATGTAATGACAACGTATAGCGTTGGTGGGCCTTTGGCACACAACTGACTGTTGGGCAAACAGTTGTGAGACAGGGGGCGTGTGGGGATTGCATCATCATAGTGCCATCTTGTCAGGCAAAGTGAGGACTCAACCGCCATGGCTCAGAGGGCCCCTCTGCCGCCATGCAGGGCAAACCATGCTGGCACTATTCTGCTCGAAACATCTTCAATTTACTCTCCAACACTTGAGAACTGCTGTTAGAGAGCAAATTCAACCAGAGGTTGACCAAAATCATAGCTTGTGTAGATTACTTTAATCTCATATAACAGGCCACTTACAAATTTTAAATATGAATACGTTTGGAACAGGATAATGCAGCTATGCTGGACTAGCATGACCAGCACGGGCTACTCTTACACTTAAGTAAATATGGATAACTAAAACAGCCATAGCAGAGGTGGAACAGTCCGACTTTCAATATCAATAAACAGGGACTAATGATTGAAATCACCTGGTTAAGTGAACAAGTAGAAGGATAACCTGGCAGGACTTTCTGAAGTCGGACTGTTCCACCTCTGTAGCCATCTTAACTGAGGTGATGAAGTCATATACCATAGTGTGGTTCCATTTAAGGACACCTGAGGTCGCTATTGGGCCTATTTCACCAGATCAAAATGTAGAGAAAATAGGGTACATCTAGGCTGTCAGTAAATATTTTAATCTGGTCTAACATCTTACTTATGCCAAAATACATTTGTGCACAGGACCGTGAGGCGCCAATCCATATCTGATGTTTTACTATGTGAATGGCATGTAGTCAGAGCCTGCTTTGCAAGATTGACATGCATATCTAGGTCTCTGCTCAGTGAGCAGATAGTTTCATTATTTTGTGATATAAAAATCATCATAAATCGATGTGTAATGACCATGTGTTATTTTAGCTCAAAGGGTCCCAAGATGTTCCCTATTGTTTCCAGAGTAGAATTCCTCAATTGAATAATATATGTATGGGTAACCTGCAGATCAACACTTCTTAACCTACCAGAGCGTTTGTTTTTGATGACCAAATTCCGTCCCTCCTTCAGGTTAATAGTGACAAGGTATCTCTGGAATGGGGCAGGTGTTGGGACCTCAGACCCCGATGGAACTACCTGTGGTAGAAGAAGCAAGCACATTCACCCATTTATATTATTTCTCCATTGTGTTAGGTGAAGGTAACCCTCTTCAGTGACCAGAGAGTCTGGTTGGTACTCACTTCAGAGTTGTCTGATGGGTCCTTTATGATTTCATCAAAGACGTCACTCTGCTCACTGGATACCTATGTAGAAAAAGGCCACTGTGATAATACGTTACATATGCTATAGTTTTTCATCCGTCCCTTTTCATAAGTCTACTTCCTTTCAGTTTGAATGCATCAATCCATCTGAAAGTTATTATTTTTAATAGAGGGATTTTATGGTGATAGGTGTTAAATTACTTATTTTGCTCAGGTTTTTAAATACAAAATACTACTGCTATTCAGGGGTTTTATTGGAATATATGCAAACTCCTCTTCCTAATGCAACAAAACAAGGTTGAGGCATGGTGTGCTGTTATCAGATGTTCCCTGATGTTGAACAGATTACATTATCTCTGCAACTAGCTAAGCAAGTTTTGCTTACTTATCAGAATGTAGGGTTTAAGCCGATGTACCTTTTAAGCCCATTTCAAAATTTTGAGTCAAATAAAACAAAAACAACCCATTTGTGAAGTTTAATGTTTCTATTCATTCAGGTATTTGTTGCTGTGTGCTGTTTAGTGTAAGCCCATCTTTTCTACTAATAATAAAGGGCTGTACATTTTCTAGCACCTCCTGGTTACTACCCAAAAAGTCAGCAAAACAACTTCAGCAATTTGACACAAATTCCCCAAAAAATATAGCACAGGTACAACATCTCCCAAGAAAACAAGCTGTTTCTAAACTGAGGAATTAATTGATATTGTATCAATTTAATACAGGGTTGTAATTCCTGCGGACATTATGATAAAACCCAAAAAAAGTAATCATCAAATAAGTACAAATAAGATATATTTAAAACAGCAATAAGAATAAGGAAGCAACAGAACAGTATATCTTATTGTTTAACAAAACCAAAATTGAATCCACAGTGAATCCACGCTAGTGACAACATCAAACCACCAAATTTGAATATGACAGGACATGATACTGTATAAACAAGCATGTGGACAGAGTACTAATATTTGCTGTAGCAAACAATGTCTCCTTATATTGAGTACGAAGGTGCCTGGGTGTTGTATATTTCAAGAGTGAAACATGCTAGGAAAAGATTCTGGAAACCCAGGATTTCCATTATATGTTATCCAGACACTATTGATTAAATTGGATAGGCATGTGCTTGAGTATAGTATGTATAGTAAAATATCATGATTTAGGAATGGCAAGACTGTTCTACCCACAGACTTCCAGCAGGAACAAGCCTCTCTTGGAAAAGGGAACAAGGGCAAGAGTAGTAAAACTGACCTCCATGGTTTCATCCTGGGCCTCCTCCCGTTGGGCTCCCTCCTGCTGGGACAGCTCCTTGAGGAGGATTTCTGATATGAACGGAGAAAGAGGTTCCTGCTCTATTTCCTCTGAATCTGTGCCCGAAGGGATTTTGACACGCTCCTCAGTAGGCGTGCCACAGGCTAAACCCCGGAAGGTTCCATATGCACTCTCCACTGGAGTTCCCACGGCATCTACAGGTAGAGACCACCTATCCATAGCAACCGTTTTTTTGTGTCTTTGTGCAGTCTCTTTTTCTAACGGCACCATTAAAAGCTTAGCTTGGTCTCCCAATGAGCTTGCTCTGGCCAGCGCAGCAGCAACACCTGGCGAAATCTCACTCGTTCTGTCGGCTGACGTGTTTTCAGGCGCGTAATGTATTTCGGTAGAGCCGTTTTCTTGGTCTACAGATATAACTTGAGTTGAGCTTGGTGTAGGGACAGGAAAATAAAAAACATCTTCGGCCATTTTAGCTGACTTATACACTTGCACGTTCAATGTTTCTCCAGTGGAGCAAATGTGGCTCTCAGGGCCAGCATTTGTCACACCACATCCATCTATTACTTCATAAGGAGTGCATTTGGCCAAAGGTGAACGCATTTGATTGGAAAATGAAGTTCTTTGACCTGTGAATGATCCGCTAAGAACAGAATCAGTATCACTTTGACCAGGGGAGCTATCAAAAATGATAGCGGTACAGGCACTGGACATGGAACTGGGAGACGACTGGCTTGGCACTATCCTGAGGTCCGGTACGGAGATGCTTCTTCTGTAGGCCAGCTTCTTTGGCTGCTTACCGGCCTTCTTACCTGGCTTCTTCAGGATGGGAAACTTAATTCTCAGGTTATCCAACAGGTTAGATTTCTTAGATTCCATATTTTTTAACGTGACTTTACCCTGTAGATGGGGAAAACAAACAAAGCTGTGAGTAATGCGGTTTATCTACTTTGGGCATAAGCACACAGCCCTGTGTACAGGTACTGTAACTGAAATGAACTGAAATGAAAGAGCAATCCACAATAGAGAGAGAGGAACTTGTAGGGCCACTGATACTGGAACTGCAACAAAGACTAATAATTAAATTATCTTACATTACATTGATCTGTGACAACATGTTTTCTTTTTGCAAGGTAGTAGTGTGGGTTAAGGTGCACTTTAGTAAGGTAGAGAAAACTGAAAATATGAGAAGACAAGACAACATATAATATAATGTTGCTACTGTATGTAGTACGTACAGTAGGCAGCATTATATGTTGTCTTGTCTTATCTCAGTGACCAGTGGCTCATATAGCATAGACTATTCAATTCAACATCTCTACTAAATTGTATTGCCAGCTACAGTACATACACACAGTACAACATAGAATTTAGACAAAGAAAATCACAAACTGTACCTGTCCAAAATATAGACGTCTATAAAATACAGACACCGAAGTATTTCCAAAGTTTATGATGAGTTAAACAGTACAAATCCAGAGATGTAGCTCAGCCATTCTCAGTAAGGTGAAAAATGAGGAAGTGTTTCCAGCAAAACAAGAAAAATGCATCTTACTGCTGGAAGAAAGCTTTCAAACTAGCTATACCAGTCTCACCGGGTATGCTTCAATGACTAGGAGATCGTCGCAGTCATAGCGAGCACCGTTAAGGCCAACTCCCTGAAAAGTCACACATCTCTGGTGTTTCCTTTGTGTCAATACTAGCTACTGTTCATTAGCATTCCATTGGCCACTGAAAAGCCTGACTTGTTGTCTGGCTTGTTTTCTTGTGTGTTTATTGTCTATTTGAATGTTTGCCTGTTCATTTGCATTTATAACTTTATGTCTGCATTAAGACTAGCATGCCTTGCATTTATTGTATTATAGTCTTGGCCTCATTTGGTTGTAGTCTAAAAACATAATGCCATAACCTAGCCTAATTCTCCTGCATGGCTACAAGTAAGATACAGGCGTCCTTATTACTAGTCCAAAGCAGCATTAAAAAGTCTGAGGCATAGTAAAGGCTCCCTATCTATCTTACCCATGATCTTGTGAGTATGGCACAATAACTGTTATCTCAGACACAACTTGAAACCAATCCTAATTGTTTACAGAAGCCTAAGGTCAGAAAAATAAGCATTTGTGTTTTTGCAGAGTAAACCACAGATTTCTGTCCACGTATGGGAGCTCTAAACCCCCCGTTGTTCACACATTTCTGGTTTGTGCCTAAGATTGGAGACTGTATGTGACAACAGATGTGTTTGAGTCTGGACAGAGACTTACTCAATATTTACTGATGTCTTAGGGAGCTCAGGCCCACATGAAAGAACCCCCAACTTGGCACCTTTATGGCAGGTGGCCTGTCGCCCTACTTCTCACACAACTCAAACAGTCCAAAACCCTGCTTGGTTACTCTATGCATGCACACTGGACTTCTTCCAGCATCTAACACAGCTGGTATAGAAGACAGGAAGCCAAGAACATGCACTTGGCCAGGCAACTCCGTACTGAATGATTCGCACGCAAAGCAGCAGCCTGAATAAAGCCTTGAAGTATTAAGATTGTCAACTATTTACTTGTCCTAATGTCTCTGTTTGTCTTGAGTAGCCTACTTCTAGAATGGTTTTGGTTTATGCACGTAACTATTCAGGGAACTTAAACAACAAAACAAAACGGTTATTATGCTGTGACATTTATCGTGCAAGTAGTTCGTAGGAATAAGTAACACAAGCCATTATTTTACTCAATTCGAGGAGGTAAGCACACTAATGTCTTCATAAACGTACGCTTACAAAATAAAGCATCACTTGCCTGTGTATGTTGGTTGTTTTGATAATAAAGTCCATTAATCATTCACCTGGCTTTCGTGGGTTATACATAAATATATGCAAATTAATAAAATGTGGCATCAGGGTATAGTAACCCGTGATTTATTGTATTATATTGCCCCCTGGTGGTGGAATTAGGAAACGTGTATCATTGCATGAATACTGCACTTTCAACATTCGTTTCTGTCCCTACACAGTAAATATAGATATTGAAATTCTTCAATAGAAATGTACAATAAGCAATATAATATAAATTGTATATATTTCAAGTAGTGCGCATTCCATTGTTTGCGGATCAATTAGGTTAAACATTATCTTAAAAGATGAAAAAATGATGAAACGTGGAAAGGTATGCATCGTAAAGCTAGTGGCAACATTATGCCAATTGTAAAGGTTCAAAATATGCTAGTCTAACTAATAAATGCGGTTAATAAAAGACAATGTTTAGTCAGACATGACTGAGTATACATTGAGGTGTTTAATAAAGTTGACAGTTTCTGTTGTTTGGGAATTCACATGACAAATTCTATGCAAGAGTTGTTTGTTTCATTTTATACAGAATAAGAGAGATTACCTAAATTACACATTGAAAGCCAATATTTGTACTTAAGGTAGAATACAAATTTTGTACAACAATATCTAGCATAGTATTTTATTGTTTAAAAAAAGGTTGACTTGTATGATGAAGATAAAACAACCTATCCAAGGCGGGGGAATCCAGATTAATTTGAATCGCTCTTGATATTTCAACATACACTGTCACTTTTGGCAACAAAGTCCAGCTTTGTTGTGCCGCCAAATGGTCTAAGCGTTTTCAGAAAACAGCAACTTTAGGTAACTATTGACTACAAACATTTACCAAACACATTCTGTTTATAAAAGCAACTAAGCAAAGCAGTGTACTCTTGCACAGCAAAGTGAAGAAAGTTCTCTACAAAGATTTGTCGATTACCCTTTCCTTTCACATTCATCGGTTGTGCACGTTTTGGACGAAAGAGACAAAAAGAGCGAGCGTATCACGTTGCATTCCATATACGTTTTTTTGTGTGAGTCCTAACTGAGGAGTCCAAGTCTGTTTGAGTTTGACTGTTCTCTAGAGAGAGAAAAAATATCGGTGCCATTTTTCCATAGGCTAAGGCATTTCCTACCTTGTGCATACGTATAAATAAAGAGACTACAAACATTTCCCTGATATGTTATTAAGTGCTTCAGTGTGTGCTCAAATATGAGGTTATGCTGTAAAGACAGTCTATTTTTTTTTTACGTTATTGCTGTTTACACCTGCTATGTAACTTTGAATATGTTATGTATACAAAGAGCCAACATTCTTTCAAATTGTATTTGTCTCTATGTAAGAGTGAGGCCTTTGCATGAATGTTTTGCAGTTTTTTTCCTTTTTTTTTTTTTAAACATACGTAGTCATAATCCAACAGCCTCTTGATGTGGCACTTAAGAATAAAATATTTAACAGTCTGCTCTCATCCTCTCAAGCCAAACTACCTTATAATCATCATTTACGAAACGTTTGAGATAAATGTGAACTTATTGTAAACTTGCTTTCCAAATCAATATCTTATGCAGGCAAAGTATGAAGTTTATAAATGCATAGATTATAGGGGGCATTATGTTGCCGGCTGTTATGGAGTCAATGAAGGGGCTAATGGGATAGAAACCTCAGAGACACATACATGTAAGATATCGCATGGTGAATGCAAAGTGATACTCAACTCGTACATATAGGGCAAAAATCTCACACACGTGTGCAATCCAGCAGTGAGATAAAGTCAATGGCATTGCTTTGTTGTTTTATGATTTAGCTCCTGAATGCTTTGCTTCCATGGAACACAAGTCAACCCCAACAACCCCTACCCCCACCCATTTACAGTCTCTGCCTGGTCTGGTGTGCCGGCACAGGTGACACTAAACTGTTCAACCGACTTGACGTCAATGCCCTCTTTCCTCTCAGGCTCCAATGATCCTCCTGGGCATTCTCCTACACATAACGAGGCATAGAGATAAGGAGTAGTTTCTGGAGCCAATTAACTGAAAGTAAATCTTTTTTCCCCGACCACATTACCATGATGACTGCCAATACCATTAGATTGTGATATATTTACAAGAGATTATGAACATGGACAACCATGGGCAGTTTTCTCAGAAAGCCAGAGGACACTTTTAGCCTTTTGTTTTAATTCCATGTACGGAACATAATAAGATTGAGAGAAAAATAAAAAAAAACAGCAGTGATATGGCATGTCTTTCAGCTGAGCTACACACACTAACAATGGGTTATTCTTCTATGTGGTTTGGGACCTTGAGTTTGAGTGTTGGCAGTTTGTTCATCAGCTGCAGGTATAGCTAACACAATAGAAAGGGAGAAAATTCCATTTTCCCCTGGCCTTGTGATTATCCTTCACAAATATGACATAGTGGAACTTCAACCTAACAGACATACAATTTTATAAGGAAACAATTGCCACTATTAAAATAAAATAAAATAACATGATACTGTCTGTAACAAAAAAGAAAACATGGATGAAAATGTTAGTTCAATTTAGAGAGATTACAGTGAAATTAACAACATAGCAAATATTGACCAGTGAATTGTCTACTTTGAGGGTCTATCTGTGTAAACTTGGCTGTAATCCACAAAAATATACTTTTTCTCAAAACTGGTAATGGTACATTGCATTCAGTATGTACTCACACCCTGGCAATATATATTAAAGTCACTATTTACATAACAAAAGAAAATGTTTGGCTCAAATTTTTAATTATACACAGAACAACAAGTGTTCATGGCTTTAGATATTGTTTCAAGACCTGGTTTATATGATTTTACACTGTATGTAATAATCACAATCGAAAATAAAACCTTTGAAGATGCCTTTGAGAGATTTGCTATGAAACCAAAGCTACTGTACAAAACAACACAAAGAGAAACACCTTTGGCTTATATTACTAATGAATTGTTGCACTTGAAGTTGACTTTATCACCAGTTCAACTGGACAGCTTCTCATTATCTTAATTGCACATTATATATTCTACTCTTTTAAATTATAAAATGGTTATGCTATTATTGCAATAAATTCTATTCCTATCTCTTTTTTTTTCAACCTCCAACGGTTTTGATTTATGTATACACAAAGGTAGTTTTTTAACTGCTGCAAAATTCAATCAAAACTCAAAACTCTCGTATTTTTAAATATCTCTGTGTATCTCTGGTTCTAATCAATTAATTCAATAAATAAAGCAAGGGCCCCTTCATATAAGGTCCTGTACGGTTACAGCACAACTTAAAACATGGTCAAAACGTTCCCCAGGCTGAAGCAGCACAACTTGCTCTGATTGTATGTAACTTGCCACCACAACAGCGAAAACAGCAACTACATGAAAGTGTCTAGACCAGTGAGTACAATAATCTATAGTCTATTCTTAAACAACTTTTTTTTTCTTTTTCTTTTTCTTTTTTTACATTATACTCGTCCTGCAAACGTCATTCGAGTGGCACCAAGTACCTGAAAGGACCTGCTTGTACGTATCGTTCCTGGTTATCCTGCCACTGTAGCAGTTTGAGAATTTATATTATGTGCTGACACTTCCTAGTACACTTGCCACTCGGTCTTACAAAATGGTGTTAAATAATAGCAGTGTGATAATAGCTCTATGCCTTATTAACCCCCATGTCTACGCTCTCACTTGCGCTCTCTCCGTCTGGCCGGTGACCCCTCTATGTCACCCACGTGTCCATGCGCATGCGCTTCACCGAGGGGCTCTCCCTGTCCTCGGAGCCAGCGGGGGGTCTGCCCAGCCCCAGCGGGGAGTGGAAGTCCGGCCGGTGGTCTTCGCGGTCGCTCCCGTCGTAGGAGCTACAGGAGGAGCTGAGGCTGTCGACGGGAGAGCGGCCCAGGTCCTGCCGGCTGGACGCCTGCTGCTGCTGCTGCTGCTGCTGCTGCTGCTGGGGGGGGAAGCCAGAGGGCGTGACGCGCTCCCGCGGGGGGGAGATGGGCTCCGACTTGATGTTTATGTTGTGGCTGGTGTTGATGGAGAGATTGGAGCCCTGAGGTAGGTGACCCCCTCCCCTGTGGAGTACAAAACCACCATGAGTACAGAGCACGGATAGCCTGGATATGTAAGCGCTACAAGAGAAGCAATAAGCAGCGGTGTGTTATCTTTGAGTATGTCTGCAGTGTGTGTGTGTGTGTGTGTGTGTGTGTGTGTGTGTGTGTGTGTGTGTGTGTGTGTGTGTGTGAGTGCCTCGGTTTGGAGAGCAGGCTATTACTCACACCAAAGAACTAAGAGCCGCCTGGCCCAGTTGATGCTGTTGCCATGCCGACATGGAGCCGAGTGAGAGCCCGGGAGAGCCGAAGCCCTGCAGGGAGGCGATTTCCGCGCTGCTCAGGGAGTACTCTGCAAAAAAGAAACACCAGCGGCCACACAGATTGAGGAGTCGCTCTTTTACACTTCCGCGCCTCCACCACACACGAGGGCCAACCGCTAGCAATGGAAGTGTGGGGGTTGAGAGCGTTGTGGTCGATACTGGGGGAAACACGTGGTCGCACACTCACCAGCAGGGTTGTAGCTAGTCGGCATGCCTGAGTACATCAGGCCCTGTGGGGGTAAACTGGGGGTGGTGACAGACACTACGGGGGTGCCCAGTGGCTGTGTGGATTGGGAGCTTCCTATCCTCTGGGTGTTCTGCGAACACAACAGACAAACAGAGCAGAGCATGAGTGTAGAATAAAAACCCTGTATAATATTGCCCTTTGAATTCTGATCAAACTTCTTTTTTTTTCTCCTTGTGGGGCTGTGGAATATTGTGCCAAAATAGAAAATGAAATTACTGTATAATTACAAATAATATATATAATTTCTGCCACAAGGTGGTGGTGTAGTTTCATGAGTACATGTAAGTGCAACCCTGATTGCAATTATACAGCACCACATGCCACATGCCATTCACTAAGTGATATGTAATATCTTAATGGAATTTTCCAATCATTCGTTTAATTTCACTAAAATAAAAATGCACGGCAAATAAAGTGGATGAGATAAGATACAACACTTTATTGTGGCTCGAGGGGGAAAAATTTGTTTTTACAACAGCAGAGTGACCGTAGACAGTGGAAAATACTGAAATATAACAAAGAAAATATGGGAGAACTAGTACACTTAGCTAGCAACCATAAATACGTTTGGCCACTGTGTCAGTTATTACCAGCACAGTTGTCAGCTCGTTATAGGCTTAATAGAGGCAACAATCATGTGCGTTATGTCATGTGTCATGTGCTGAAGGGTAATGCCTGGTATAGACTAGGGCGTGGATGTGGGGGTAGTTAGCTAGCCCTATGATAGATGGATGATCCAACCCCCCCTGCTAATGATCGTTCTTTCGAAAGTCTCAATCAACCCTTGACTAAAAGTAAGAAGCAATACTGTACAGTATGCACTGTAAGAATGTTCCACTGGAACAAAGCTAGTGCAGTGCCAAACATGCAATCCACACAAACATGTTGTGTCATGCAACACATCATACACAGAAAACCACCCATGTAGGTGTACCCGGAATAGAAAACAATCCCATACGGTTTGGTGTCTAGGTCTGAAAATATAATGTAACAAACATATGTGCAGCTGCTGAGGCAATGCTATTATGATGTATTTGATGGCTTCCTCGCATTGTTCCAAGACTCTACCGCCAGATGACCTCACCAAACACAAAGTATCTCAAAGAATGACATCATTCAAGATGAAGTAATTCTCCTTCCTCTTGAGAGAAATAATAAACGAGTGGTCATTCTTCAACAGTTTTTTTTTACTAAAACATGTTTTATTGTGGAAATATGATGTACATTATACCTAGGACAAATAAATCTTCTCTCTCTCTCTCTCTCACACACACACACACACACACACACACACACACACATACACACACACACACAATTGTTATGGTATATGAGTAACACTAATTTTCTGGAGGTGCCAGTTTACCCGGCTGAGGAGATTTTCACAGGCCAAACCCAAAACATGCAGTCACAAACTGAACGTAATGCAAAAGCTTCGTTTGTTGTTTCTAGCCATTCTGGGAACAAGCCTCTGGTTTAAGCGTTGCTTTTAGTCAGCTTTAGACTCTATGATTACTAGTGTTTACTGTGTTCACACAGCCATTTGTCCAGGCATTACTGAGAAACTCACCAAATCCATTTCCTCCTCCTCCGACTGCCCTCGGCAGAAGAAAAGAAGAGAGGCAAAGTTACAGAGAAGAGACAGAGCAGTTGTAAATCGCTCTGGATAAGAGCACCAGAAAGGCTGAAGAAAAAAAAAGGTTTTCGGAACAATAAAAGTTCTGACGAACAGGTTCCGAATAACTTTTACGGTTTCCCTGAATTCGCTGTCCAATATTGGTCATGGAATATTTTATTAATCTCTTTGTCCTAAGTCTTTGCTTTTCTGAGGATAAAGTTCAGTGTGTCTTCCATTGTTTCCCAGCCCACTGGGTATCTAAAGACTAAAGCAGCCTACTCACAACCACTTCTATAAATGGGTGTGATGCATTGCTAAGAATAAAAGTATATTTCTGAATGTAAAGAAATATGCAATTGTATTTATTGATTAGGAACTATTACACTGTATGATAGTAATTATTTAGCTTTTCAAAAGTATTTCAAACTCAACAGAAGCCACTTCTGTCACTATTAGAAAAACACCTGTACAAAATTACTAAACTAATCACATCCAACATTTATTTTAAAACAAATTAGTCATAAAATGGGTTTGAAATTCTAGATTGGAAAAACGCAATTTTTAAATGTTGGCTGCTAGAAAGCGGGCAGTAATTGACACCAGAGAGATGGGGGTATGTGGATCACGCTCATTGTTTGAATGATGGCTATAACCGCGCCACGCCCATGGAACCTAGGTTGGTAGAAATGCGTTTAACAAGAGGGTGTGGGACTGTAATGACAGCTAGGTGTTTAAGATTAGTTGGGTGATTCAACCTCTTGGATCGCTGGCTGGGCGTGGACACACCAAGCAGTGTGTGGACACGCCCATTGTCTCACATCTTGCAACGATTGGGCAGGACAACAAACTTTATTTATGATTGGTTAATATGTTTATATGTAGTTGCTGACATCAGCAACTGCAACAGCAATTGCAGCATAGGGCCACCTGCCTAGCAAGTAATATGTGGATACAAATTCCTCAAGTTCATGTATATATCATTGCTATTGTGTATCTAATAAGGCTCATTATTGACTATGATTTACTACTCTGGAATCCTAGCAACCTAAACATAATTTTTAATTAGTAACGAGTATGACGATGACTCCTGGTAAAATGTACTATAAATGGATTACAACAAGCATCTCTTAATACACAGAAATCCTAGATAATAGCTATACGTGTACAAGCAATGGCTGCATAGTCAGCTACATTTCCCCTCCTCACCAAACTTGAGGTCCATTGTGCTACATTGCTGGAGGGAAAGTAGAAGCCCATTTTCCACATCTCCAGTGCTGTGGAACACACTGTGCCCAGGCCAAGACTGCCTTAATACCCACACTCAATCAATAGCTGCAGGAAGACACGACAAGGGCGACAAGATATTATCTGGCTCATACCCTGGGCCCCTGATTAAGTCTTCATCCCCACTCTGTCACACTGAGATGTGATTAATTTAATACCATTATGGCCTAATGACAGGCTGTCTGCCGACCTGCAGACTCTACCCATCTGGAATGCTTGGTTAGCTCTGACAGAGCAGGCCCTACCCTCTGCCTCCATCCCAGCACCCTGACATGTTTCAGACCGCCGTGTGTCTACCGGCATAACTAACTCTGCCACTTCCACCTGCAGGAATGACAACACACACTTGTTTACACCTTGCTTCAGGCTATTGGGGGCTCAGTATAGGAGAAAAACCTACAGCAGGCCAGGTTTATTTACTAAACACAACCGGTTCCTCGGAATGAGGCTGACAGCCCTAGCGTCATGCATATTGGAGAGTATTTTTATTTTTTATTTTTAAATCTGCAGTATCTACGAGAATCTCCCTTACTTAGTGTTCTGCTTTGTGATTTATAGCCATGAACGTCTACTGTAGCCTGAGGTGTTCTCTGTGGTCAAAGCTCCCTGCACCTTAATAACTATCATTAGAGAAGGCCTCTCCTTCCAATAGGAATAACTGAGTGAGAGTGAAGGCCCCTGTTCTGCTAGTTCCTGGCTCAGTCTGCAGTCTTGAGGTAGCCGGATGAAGCACGAGAAGCAACAGTGTGGCTTGCTGCTAATACAGAACCAAAACAAAGGCTGTGCACTGTAAATCACACAAACCGCAGAAAACATTTAATCCACAGAGCGCCCTGTGTCCTGGGGCAAGAAAGACTGTTACTACCTTGGCACTTACTAGCATGGCATGCTACATCGCTGTGATAATATCAGATAGTTAAGTGGGTAAAACAACTGGTTCTCACGTGTTAGAGGTCTAGGAACTAACGCTGAATCAAAGTCTGCTTTACCCTGGAGTAGATGCATGGAGGTGCCTCAGCTGTTGGCAATGTGGCAGCTCTGTACTCACCAGCGGGGGCATCATCCCTTTGCTTGATGGGGGGATGACTACCCTTAGGTCCGGCTTGCGGCCGGCCATTCCCATGTTCCCTCCAGGGGGTGGTGGAGACTTGGTGGGCATGACTTTGCCCACACCGTTGCCACTGGATATTCCGAGGAGACCCGGGGAGCCCCTGGGGTTAACAAAACCGTTCCCTGTAGAGATAGTAGAGGAAACGCATCAAACTTTAGACTGTGGCTATCAGCACTTCCAGTCATCAGCCAATATGTGAAGAACATTCTTTTCATCTTTCTGTCCCCCCCCTTTTTATTTTCTCTTTCCTCGAGCTTGCTTGGGCACGCAGCATTAAGTGTTTCCAACCCTCTGGGAAATGTTAATAGACTTGGATAATTATCCTGCACATTTACAAAAATAAAATGTCCATTGTAAAATTGATGAGCCTTTAATTTTTACTGTGAATGAGTACGTCAAATTCCTCACATCTCTGGATGTCGAGTAATTCACTCAACAAATGTAGCGTGACTGCTTACATTACATAACAGTTGAGCAACAACATTAAATGATTGTTAGTAGTTCTATGAAGCTTTTTTTCTCCACACTAAAAACAGAAACACCAGAAACCAGATTTAAGGTGTCTTCCAATCAACCAACTTAATCCTAATCTAACTCTATACAATAGAGTGTCAGTGCACGCACTAAATATATAAATATTAATGCAATAGTCTTCATTACATTATGAGCTGCTACGTTGATACTTTATGTTAATAAAATACTGTAATCTGCAGTCATATAACATGTCACATAGAATGTATAAGCATACAGTTAGCAATAGATCTCAGCAAAGTGGTCACAGTGTAAAAAAAGATGCTTAAGGAATCCGAAAAAATGAATTTTTAAGGTTTATGTACTGTATTTAAAATGCTATTGTTCTATGTCTATATGTCTTAAGGATTAGCCTTAAAATTAAACAACACTTTAAAAGGGCTGAAATCCTACCAACAGAGGAGACAGAATCGTTACTATCTAGCATGAAATCAACGGATCAGTGACACGTCAACATGGTGCTGGCTTCTCCATTGTTGTTCCATGTATCACAATGAAACACAAGCTGTCTGCAGCATGGGTAGGCCTTTACTCAGGAACATAATGGAACAATAAAGCCTTTGACAACAGATAAGAACCCCAACAATACGTGCTCAAATAAACAGTTATGAGACCTACAATAGTATCTCACAGCTGAATCAACAGTACAGTATATGTTGCGGCTACTACCGCCCTCAGTGGTAACTCTGATCACGTGAGACCCAGCTACTGCAAAAGACAATGGTTACATGATTAGCAGCATAAATGTCTAAGGCCTTAAATTAGAAGATCTGATCAGTGTCTGTGTCATTTAATAGGAGTGTTTACACAAATATAATCCCATGTGAGAGAGATTCTTGTCATGTTTATCATAAAATAGAACTGAGAGCTTCCAACGGCAAACGGAGGGTTGTGACAGATTTTTGAATAATTTCAAAAATATCAAAAATATTAAATATATTAAAATATTATACAACTTTTCCACATCATTTCAACAATCTTTAGGATGTAGGCCTAAGATGTAAAAGTAATCAGCACAGAACGTTGGCATTGAGCAAAGAGAAGAGAACCGTGTGTGCAGAACCAGCCTTTTCGCATGGTGTGTTATACGCGTGTGCCATCAGTTGTCTGCCCTCATTCCATATTCAGACATCTCTAACAGATTGGTTGTGCCATTAACTCCTCTCTGAATGAGCACAGGGCATGTTGAATGCTGTTGTTTGACTAAATAAATAGACTCATTGTCCTGAATCATTAACATGCTTTGGGGAGAGGCCCTACATAAGCCTTACATACTTTACAACTTTATAATTTTCATTTGAAGACATCATTGATACTGTTACCAGTGCCCACACTAGAGTACATTGTCCAGGTAATGACTCTGCATTTCCTGGCTGTCATTATCACTGTACGTATATCAAGTTCAGCCAAGAAATAATGTCGCTGTGAATCAAAGTTCTATTAAGCTTTTTTAGCCCCACACTAAACACAGAAACAGCAGAAACTATGTTTAAGCGTTTGTACGTGTCATTTCAGATACAGTAATATACGTACAAAAGAGGTCTCAGTTGAAACAATAGTGATTTGAGTGTGTTTGCTTATAAGTCCATTCTCAGCTTCAAATAGAGACACTTATGTAAACCCTAATTAAGCCAACAGATATAGAAAATAATAAAGGGCTGTGCTTTCCTTTCTATGTTGTTCAAATGAACAAAAAAACAAACCAATCCATTTGCCTTTTATCGTTTCCTCTACCTGTATTCATAGTTTCTATCAGGGCAGATGTCTGAAATATCTCTCCTCTTGCCATAGTTCCAACTTGTGAAAAATCAGTGCTATGCCAGAAATGATCATCTGACTTGAGTAGTTGGGAGTGGGGTTTCTGCTGCGTTTAGTGTCTGCTGTTCCACACTGTCGGTACAAACAACAGCTGCAGCATGCTCGCGCTGTGACGACTGCTAACACCGCCTGGCTGATGATCTTAGCATTTCCACTACCCCAGTACCACACCCCAAACTTCAAACACACAAAGCACCCTGTACTGCCTGCAAGCCGAACCCCTCCAAGGGGCTCAAGGGTTCCCCTCCAAGTCGGGCTTCATCGCTTTAATCAGCGCCTCATTGCTAAAACACCCCTGTAATTCAATATCAGAGCGATACATTTTTCGATTTACTTTTCGCTATACAACACTGAACCATGCCACGATACTGTTCAATCAATAAGTCAACATGGGATCCAGTGGGTTGAGTGACAAGAAAAAAGTTACCGTCCACCTGCCTCCGCCTCTCACACAGCACATAGCAGCCATGACATACTGTCCGGTCATTGTGTACCGAGGACTTAGAGGGATGTCATGGCCTGAATACCTCCAGGGTTATGCTGGTCTAGAGATCTTGCAGACCCTCTCTAGCCTTATAAGGGCTGCCAGGGTACAGGGAAAACAGATGCACCTGTCAATGGAGGGAGGGAAACTGAAGGAAGAAGGGTTCACTGGAGGTGACAGGCCTAAGGAAATGGCGTGTTTATTTACCTGCCATAGACAGCTGGCAGCAGCCAACTGAATTGCTGGGTTAACTTTCCCGCCAAAAGAAGGCACCGTGTGGCTAGCAGCCGAGAAGTTTCTTACTAATAACACGTGCATTTAGCTAGCTTGCCACGATCTATCCTTCCACACTCAGAGGAGAGAGAGCATGCAATGAACATGAAGACGAAGTAGCCCACCAATCAGCGGCAGTCACGGACCAATCACAGAGGAATACGCGAGTGTTCGGCCCGCGTGCGAGGCAGGGGGCTTACTGGGCAGAACTACAGAGAGCTAATGAATCTCTCCTGGAGGACTTACCCGCTGGGCTGGAGCCCGCACCAGTTGGCACTGAGAGGTCTGTGGTATCCAGCATGCCACCTAATGAGATGCACAGAACGATGCGATTAACCATCTGTATCCTTGTGCCAAGCAGCGCGAGCATGCAACGCCAACGCCAGCGCAGACATGAAAATGTCATGTAGAGCTGTCTATAAAACACACACAAAGATAGATATGCTCCCTCGCCGGTGTTTTTATGGTTGGCCCGTGCGGAGACTCAGAGGATATCGATTAGGAAGACAACAAGCTGCCCGCAGCCTAAGGTATCATCTTTATCATGTATACACTAAGAAATTAAATGCAGCCTTCTCGTGTAAAACCATCTGCAAGCAGACTCCTGGACTGTAGATGTTCATTATACTCCCTCTTTACTTTTTGAACCAAAACCCAGAGGGACTGGTTAAAAAAAAACCTGAGTCAAAGCGCCAGTATGCCATCTGCGCTCGTGCTCTACGTTAGGATAAGGTCTTACAATGTTTAAGCTCTTAGAGCGTATAAGCTGTTAGCAATTATTTCGAGGACTTAATGGTATGTTGATATGTAAAGGTATGATGCTTTAGAAACCAAGTTAGCACTAATGACTGCGAATTTTTCCAACAGAATGTGTTTACTTACGAGGACTGGTGTGTGACCTAATTAGCTATTGGAAAATGTACAGCTAAATGCTGTACATGTAAATGGGATTGGATTGGATTCTCAAATAATGAAAAAAAGATGAAAATCCAAAACAAAGGACATATAATAAACATGTAAAAGAGGTCATATAATGCTGAGATGCAGCAGCCGGTACCACATGCACAGCTACACATAGCTGCACCACAGGGCACATAATCAACAGCTATACATACGGTGTATAGATTGACACATCCCTCTCGCATCACATATAGAAAGGTGCGATAATGAGCATTTCAGAACAGCACATATCACACAACGCTGGGGGTGACAACATTCTCAGGTTCTACACATCCATAACTCACTAAATCAAATAAATAAAGACTAAAAATGAGAGTTTGATCGTTTTTAAATTTTAATATTGCATCCACAGTATATATCTTAGCTAAAATAGATAGAAGAAAACTAGAGATCGATTTATAAATAATACAATAAAACTATCAAGTGATTCAGAGTTTTTGCATCCCTATGAATGATGACATTATACAGCATCTTCAGTTACATTCCAATAAAGCCGATCTTGCCTGTTTGATCGATACGGACATCAGATCAGGGTGTAGTTCACTGACCTGCATTGCCTGCGCTGCTCTGCCTCGGGGGGCCTCCGCCGGAGCCCATAGTCCTGTGCAGAGTGGCCTGAGGAGGGGAGAGCATCCCGCTGTCGTTCAGAGACGCTGTGGCCGCCGCCAGGGCCTGAGAGCCCAGGCTGCCCCCTGCCTGGTACATGGCGTTAGGGTTGGAAACTGGCACTGCCACGTGCATGGAGAAGTTCTGCTGAGGCAATGCTGCGGGCTACAAGAAAGAACACACACACACACACACACACACACGGAATCAATCAACAGCCTGATCCTGCGTCTATAAAGTTAGGGGGTTATCTTGTGATTGTTAAAGGCACACTCCTAGATTTGATTCTAGAGTTGCACTTGTGGGAGCTTTACAGAAATGTGGGTGTTTTGGTTTAAAACGTAGACAGCACATGCGCCCCTTGCAGTGCTGAGACACTTCTCTTTACTCCGCCCTCTACAGCTACGTGCAAAGTTGTGAACACAAACAGGGAACTAGGTTCTGGGGGCACTGTAACGCAATCGAGGAGTGTACATTTAACAGAGGGGTCCCATTTATTGGTTAACCTGAAACTGGAAGGTTCTCAAAATATTCATTAGGCATTTTCACTTCATAAAACGATGAAAATATATTGGATAAAATACAGGTTTATATTTGTCAATGCTTGTTCCGCATTATTTTGAAATACTACAGCTCATTTCAAAGAAAATAGCTAAATAAATGATCTACATTCTTGTTGGTGAATCAAGAAAAATATATTTTCATTGTGCCCAAAATTGTGCACTCAAATCAGCTGTGCTACTACTAGCTTACAAAACATAATAATATAGATCACAAAATTAACAAACATTAACCAAAAACCATGCACTTATGTGATCACCTTTGCATTGCCGTAGTCAGCACTTCTTGCATTACTTCAATGATGTTATAACATTAATAACATGTCATGTGTGTGTGCGGTGTGTGCACGGTGTGTATAGTGCATTTAATCCATAAAGTGCTGACTACGCAAAGCTTAAGTGAGAATGACAGTTGGCAGTGAAAACACTTCACAATAGCAATACCCGGTGAGGAAGTTAGTGTTTTCATTAGTCTGTTAATAACAAACAACGGTGCCCGTCATGTCAGGAATCGAACGCCGAGTATGCACTGCATTCTTGCACAACTCTAAGATCGTCACGCACGATAAGATCACAGAGGACTTTGAGTGTCACTGTGCTTGCTCTGGATGTGACAAGAAGCTCTCCGCTGTAAAGGGAGAGCCCATAAAAAAATCCGGGGGGCGGGACAACGTATTTCTTATAGAATCACATTATTAACAAACGGCGAAAAGAAGTTTGTACAGACGTTTCTTTAAATGCAAAGTGTCTAAAAACCTAATAGAGCTAATATCTGTCAAACGCAACATCATTGTAGAAGGTTTCTGCTGTCACCTATTTGTTCAGTTAGGGGTGATCTTATCGTGGTGTGCCAACATATCAGTTGAAAACAAACATAACAAATGACGGTACTCCCAATGAAGGGGGCACACATGTTATGCCTGTGTAGTTCTGAAAGAAGACGACAGAAACTCTAGGGTGTGTAAAACGAAGAAATAAATAAACGAAGAAGAAAAACGTTAAATGAAGAGGGAGTGAAATTCCTTTGTGCCGCAAAGCCAAGCAAAAATATTGCATTGACAGTACTTACGATTTTATGATTTCTCATCATATTATCAAACTCCTCATTAATTTTTTTATACTTTTCTTCTGTGTGAGGGGTGAGGACATATGAGGCATCGGGATCCGGGCTATCGCAGCCTCTGTGTTCTTTCTTGTTTAGCGCCTGTAGTGAACATCAACATAAAGACAGGAATCAACACAAAATGGCGGGAAACAAAAGAAGTACTTACACCACTGCGCTTGAACATTAAACCGCTCTCTTCGCCTAGCTTGCCGAAATGGTCGTCCATGAGGGGGCTGTGCCCAAAACAGTCATCGGGGTCAGGACTAGCACAGTCATTATGGCCTTTGATTCTTAATTTCTGTAATAAAATTGGAAAATGGACAAAAAAAACAATATACAAGAAGGGGCTCTTATTCTTAGATTGTAAACATATACTGTCCTGATACAATTTTAGCATTGAGAAAAAAAATCTACATGAGCTGAAATATTGAATTTTTGAAACATTACGTACAGAGTTATTTAAATGTCACCCTTTTCAGCATAAGAGCATATATGTTCAGCAGAGGAGAAAGCAAATATTTTCCTCTGTCCTCTCCATTTCTTCTTCCTTCTCTTGATCTCGCTCCCCTGCTTCCTTCCTCCCTATTACTCCCTCTCTTGTTGCGAGCGCGTGTTTGCATTTTTCATTGGATTTCAGCTATCATAGACCACCCAAATGTAGGATGCCCCTCCATAAGCGGATCCCGCTGTGGAGCGCTTAAGTCTGTCCCGCCATGGCTGTCACTCACAAGATCTTATCTACGTTAATTCATGTAGGAAATAAAATGGATTATCACATGTGGTCAAGGAGGCTTATTCGACCATGAAATGGAGCAATTATTGTGAGAGCAGAGAGCGCACATGGCTGCTGTATCGCAGCGCTCTAGAAGAGGCTATTGTCACTCCAAAAAAGAAACTAAATGCCTTGTTGTGTGAGAGTGTTCTCCGCTGCTCTCCGCTCTTCATTAGAGCCCCGAATAGCCGTGTTAACAAGACTTGCTGACAGCATGTGACAGCACGTGCTATTAAGGCAGTGTACATCAAAACATGATTTATGTGTGGTTCTCCGGGTCTCCGGGTTCCCCTATCAGGCCGCTGCGGTGCCCTGCCCTTACTGCCCAGTGCTGCCTCTTAAGGCCCCGTGTCTACAGGAAGGTTGCTGACTCCCGCGGAGTTCGGGGTCACTGTCTAAGCAAGGGAAAAGCAACCTACACACTAATGAGACCCCGCGCTCTGACTCCTTCCATCACCCGGCAGCATGGGAGGACTGTGTGAGGAGCGTGTGTCTGCGTGCGCATGTGTCTATGGGTTTAAGTGTGTGCATGTGTGCATGTGTGCTTGCGTGCGATGTGGGAGGGGGGTTTTTCAGCAGCTGCTGCATCCTTTGACTGATTTGACAGTTTGCTTGGGTCCGTGCAGACAACATGCAAACCCGTCCTCGCTCACCACAACTTACAATACTGTGTGTACTGCAGCTCGTCTGTGGCAGACAATTGCTTAGCATGATTAAATCAAGTGGTTTTCTTCCCTTTTAGCACATTCGATGAAACCCCTTTGCTGCTCATGTAAAGTTCAGTTGTTATTCTCATTCGTCCAGACACTTGCATACAGATGAAAGAAATGGTGTCCCTCTAAGGAGCCAGCGGTGAAAATACCCCTGCATTAGCATGTCCAGCCTACCTGCCATGATGGATGTTTCGTAGAATTATGACTACAATATGGAAGACTCAATAGTAAATTCTAGAACCTCAAAAACCACCCACCATTCACACCTGTTCTGACTAATCGTCAGAGCTGGGCTCGTGCACAGTACCACGTGCGCGCATTTCACAAGATTGCACCGCATATGTATGTGACAGCAGCCCAAGACTGACGACGGTGTACATTATGAACATTCATAGGCATGCTGTGTACAGCACAAAACATAATATAACATAATAATATAGCTCTCACAGACATTCACATTCTGAGACCCTGGGTACACAGGAAAGTATAATGAATGGTGAGCCCTAAACTACATGTGCATTACTTTCTAGTGTGGTGGAGAGCTGTGGCATTTTTCTCATTCGAAAATGGTTCATTTCCTGTTTACTGGAACTAACCCTCTTTAGTTTGGGCCCTGAAAGGCCTGTGTTTACTGGGTCAAACTATGCACTTTCGCCGCCAGAGAGCCACAGATCTGATTGGGACCTGCAAATTAAAGTCCCAACTGATCATTATGGGAATAGTGGTTCAGGCTAGATGGGCAATGCCGTCGAAGATGGGAAGGGCTGCACGACTTTCACAACAACCCTGGCCAGTCTTAAGGCTGCCCCACCCGCTGGCGCAGGCCATTAAGGCAGGGACTGAGTATCCAGTGATCGGATCAGCAGTTATATGGTACTCAACCTGAAACCATTATAACATTTATGCAACAACATTCATTTGGAAACAGATATTGTATAATATGTATAATATGTTAATAGGTAATGTATTTTGTAAAATGTTTAGCTAAGTTAGCCCTGATGACATGCTGCTGTTTATTTACGATAACTGGTGTATGACCTGTTCAGCTATATTGACTAATGTACTAATTGTAAGTCCCTTTGGATAAGTATCTGCTAAACGCTGTAAATGTAAATGTAAATAATACTTTACCTACAAGGCTAATATAATAGTTTCAGACTGCAAAAATACTCCATAAGTGCATGGGTTTGCTCACTACAGGCTTTCAGGAGGAGCTAATGAAGACAGACTCCCTGTCCCAGGTGCACTCACTCTCCATGTGACACCTCTGAATGTCCGGTTAAACATGGCCGTAATTCTTTCTTAAATGACTTGGCATGTTATGGGTGTCCCACAGAGGCTTCCCGCAGCTCCAAGTAAATGGATCACTACATCAGCACATGGCCGAACAGGTGTCGCTCTTCCCAAACACCTGTCAAAGCCTGGCTCTCCGCACTGGCCTATCGGAGGCAGCCATGCGAACACATGGCCATAGAAGGGGCCGCGTGAAACCCTCAAGGCCACCCGACCCGAGTCAAGCTTCACCCTTTCATATCTTTTCTGTGGAGCGCCCTAACCACTGCAGTATTCTGACCTAGAAAACGAAAAACCCACAATTGAAGTCACAATAAAGTCAAAAATTTTTACGTGATGAAAATTTTGAGAAAGGGAACTTCAACAATAATAATGCCTTTTTAAAAAGTCATGCTGTGTGTTTCTCACTTTGTAGCGGAAAACTGAATGATATGAATACAGCAGTGGCTGGGATTTTCAGTCGCATGATTGGAGGTATACAGGCGGGCAACAGAGAGTACTGACAAGGGAACTTGTGTAATCTATTCAAAGGCCCTGAGAGGTTCACAAAGAAGAGCAGGAACAAGGCCAGCTGCTATTTTCTTACAGCAGTCCAAATCTGTATTGATAGAAATTTGGCCGTACACAGAAGAATGAGACATTGGAGTGTTTGACGTCAAATCAGCATGGCTGATTCGTGTGTGTGTGTCTCTCTCTGCCTATGTACTGCAAGACGTTCTAAGAAAAATGTTCCTATTTGTACTGAATAAACCATCATCTCCTACTAAACAGGCTGTGAGCATGATTTATTTTTATTTTTTTAATAATTTTTAGTATCTTGCGACTAAAACATAATAAAACAAAAGGTTCATACTAACAAAGAAAAAACATTTGTTTGTTTTTTTCCCAAGACATTCAGCATGACATGTTTTATTATTCTGTCATGGTAATTAGATATGAGACTGAAAAGGTTGCAGTCCATAGTCCTTTCTGTGAAAAATTAAAGCGGGTCGAAATTACCAAAGACCATTGCATAAACCACATTATGGTATATATCACTTGTTCATTGGAAAGTACTTTCTGTGAAGTAGACCCAAGCAATTTACTGTGCTGTCTCGGAACACCATTTCCCCCTGATGTCCTCACTCCCCCTTGTGTCAAGAGAGCTTTCTGCGTTTAACTTATTCATGTACTGTACAGTACAGTATGTGAATAGAAGGCCGAGTGAAAGGAGACGGATAGTGGTTAGATATAAAAGCCCTGGCTTCAAAATTGTGAGGGAAATGGCTGAAGGAAGCATGAAAAGGCTGTTTCCATAGTGTCTTCCATTGTGCCTGGAACACTGGCAGATGCTATACTTAGCTTTCACTGTTGCTAGAAGGCCACGTGACCTATGGCTAGTACACACCCGTGTTCAAAATCCTTTTCACACCAATACAGTTAGCAGTAGGACGATAGCATCACGACAAGGAAAATGGAGTTTAGTATGAAACGGCAGTTGAGCTCTGATATCATGACTTACAGTAAGTTTCACGGAGCCTTTATTTGTGTACTTAAAAGCTATATTTCAACGGCTTGTTGTGCTTTCTCACCTCATTTCAACTGGGTGTCCCAGTCTCTCTCGCCCTGCAGTGCTGTGAATTAGCCCTTGTGCCCGCCACCACACTGAGCAAGGTAGCATGCTAATCCTCATGACATCACCATTGTGTCCAGGCCGTTCCGTTTAATGTGCTTATCAAAGGGCTTCTTTGAGTGTGAACACACTTGGAAATCAGCATGGGGAGGCGGCTGATAGGAAGGCTTTTATCTGCTAAGGAATATTTCTGCTCTTATATAACCTCCTAAGAGACAAGTCTTTCACTAGTGCCACCATGTTCCTTTTCCCCTCCGGTACTACAGCTTCCACTTTGGGGGGGGGGGGGGGGGGGGTAAAAAACCCCGGTTGGTTTTTATGGGGGCACTGTACGTTGCTGCCCGTTGCTCGGTTAATGTAGTAAGACTGCCACAGTATAGGCAGTGAAGGGCCATTAGATAAGGAAATGCCTCTAATTCCCAGGAAATGTCTAGTTTAATTTTCACAACCATTACAAATTAATGAAATGACAGATTTCAGGACATACGTTTGGATCCATGTGTTATTGTATTGTTCAGATCAGATACTATAGCTGACAGGGAACCAGTAGCAGTGTGTGTGT
>JAODLI010000021.1:2857934-2869878 GCA_027575585.1 Percopsis omiscomaycus
ATGACCGACCTCCAAACTTTTTATATTTACATTTAGGAATCACCAAAGAGGTGTAGTCAGAGGAGCGCAAGGTTCTCACTGGTTGGCGGACCGTTATTAATTCTGATCTATCTTTAATAACAATATGTAATATAGTGGTTTTCATAGTAAACAATTCTAGTTTTCCTAAACTCTAGTGGCTGATCAGTACTAATAATAGCATTAATAATACAAACAGGCGATGGCTGAATAACGACAGGGGGCGTGCTGTGTTGCTCTCCGGAGAGAGAAAGCAGCACATTGTCTCACAGGCGTCTGACTTGCCAGAGAAAAGCCCAAACTGCGACAACAAGGGCGGGCAGGCCTCCACCCAGCAGCAAAATCATCAAACTTTTAATGACTTGGGCAATTACCCCCAGTGAGCCTGCTTAATGGCATCCAAAGGACATCACTAGGCACTGCACACTAGACTACACCAGCCAGCTGCCTTCTCTTTCATGCTAAAGAGGCTAATGAGTGTCCCCGCATCCTCCCGTCGTGCCTGCCTGTCACAGGTGAAGGACCCTGGACAAGCTATTGTTATTTTGCGCCATTCACATTAAAGTCCAAATCCTGACGTGAAATCACAGCCACATCTGTCTCCAATTCTTCATCTCCCTCCTATTGGGCCCAATAAGACAGGCATGTGTCTCTTAGACAGGTTTGCAAGCAGCATGTTAATCAGTAATGTATCCTGCGCTACAGGATACATTAAGAGAATAATTGCAGCCACTGTTTGTGTCAACGTTGTCTTATAGGTACATATATCTACCGTACAATACCACACACACACACAAACAGGTGTAATCATCAATATGACACACCACAGAAGTTCACTGCCTGGACTAACCATGCTCATATCTCTAAAGTTAACCCACTTGTTTTGTGCAATTACAGACCTTTCCACCAATGCCACACTTTTGTACTATAAACCCTGAAAGGTTAACAGCCCTTTCAAAGCACTTGCAGCCATAATGCATTGAGACCCCGCTGTCCCCTCGCAATGCCACATTATTTAATTAGCCCACTTTAAAGCCTCCTTTCATTTTAATGCTATGAATACAGATAGCTAGCGGCAGAGCGAGGCAGATAAAGATTCAAATTGTCTCTCGACAATGGGGGCCCATATGCTAATGCATATTCCCCCTTTGCTAGGAGGGCAATGATGCTGTGTGCTTCATGGCCCATGGAAAAAAATATATACACTGATATTTCACATTACATCGAAGCTTTATTGTCACAGTGGCCTATTGTCACAGTGCATTCTCTGCTGAGCCAGCCAACGGGAGCCAAATACAAGCTGTGAGGGCCTGCACACTACTGATAAACTCACGTCCACGTACACTCGCGTAATTATAGTGGGACATTTCAAATATGATGCAAACACTAGAACGGTGAGACACATAAAGCATTGCCTCTTCACACAGCTCACTTAATAGAAGGATGAGAAGTATCCTCTGCTCCCACAATATTTGGCGTGGATTGTTTCACAGGTTAACTTGCTTACCTAGCAATTAGTGACAACCCGTTTCATTTATTGAAAAGAGAACTCCTGCTGTGGCAGGTCAGTGCATGGAGTGCTGCCCTGCCCCCTGGTTGGATCCCACCCAGCGCCTGTTACACTGATAATTGAATGCACGACTAGCAATCAGCTAGCATCCAGCTATCATGCTCATTCTCAGGAAGGGGAATCTCAATTAACTTGCACTAAAATAAATAAATAAATAAAAGAATGAATGAAATTAATGAAATTACTCGAAATAAATAAATAATAAAAGAAAAGAAATGAAAAATATAAGTTGTTCCACCTTTTGGGGGTCATGGCACAGACAGTTTGACTGGGCTATATCGACGTTATTGGTGTGGCTAATAAAAAAAATCAAGCTCACTTGATCCTAAGTCAACATCACAACATAACTACATGTTGCTTCTAAAAGCAGACCTTGTTGCTAGTAAGGATACACAGCCCTGTTCCAGACAGAACTATGGTGTGCAGTGTTTTGCTGTTTAGACGTTTATATTTAACGGGAGCAGACGGGGTGCGTTCCAGCCCTCTGCGTCTCTGTGGCTAGCTAGGGCCAGTGCACTCGAGGGCAAAGAAGGCCGCTGTGTGTCCTGGTGACCCACCCTGCAAATGACAGGGCGCTGCAGTGTAATGGCAGCTCCTAATTACTACCAAGCTGCCGCAAAACGCATGGGTCTGGAGCAAGGGGCCCGGTGAAGCGCCCAGGCCAGGGGGCGGGTGGACACAGGCAGGTCGCTTTGCCTCTCTCTGAGTGCTCAGTTCCCTCCCACGCCGCGAGGCCCCTGCTGCTGCCCGGCTCTCCTGCCTCATCAACCTCTCCGACTGAAATTGCATGTTGGCAAGGGGGGAACGGTGTCTGTAAATAGGGCTGCACTGACAAAGAAATGTCACGGTGCCTGTTACACAGGCAGGGACTGGAGGTTCTGTCTGTTTACTTTCTAGTACCCCATGCCAATTGCTCAACCCTGGTCCAGGACGGGTCCAAGGCAGCAAGGAAAACAGAAAAATGTAACCCCTGTGCACAGTGGTAAACATTTAAAATGGGCTTTAGATAACAGAACCTTAAGAGAATTTGGGGATTTAAGACCATTAAAATAAGACTGGGTGTTATTTGAACCCTGTTGAGACATATTTAAGATTAAGTGCCGCTGAAAGAAATCACAGCGTGTTTTTGTGGACATAATATATATAGATAAATCGTAATATATATAGATAAATGAAATTAAATTTCTCTCTTCTCCATTTCAACTTCTTTTTATTTACTTAGTGTAAGTGTGTTATTTGTTCAAGCTGAACATTCTGTGTGGCTCCTCGCTGCCATAAGAAATGAGCTCATGGTAAACATTAGGAGGCCACACCTGTTTGTGTGTGCGTGGAGAGGTGTGTGTGTGTGTGTGTGTGTGTGTGATAACACTGACCTGCCTGTTCCTCTCGTCCATGATCCTGGTGATCTGTATCTTCTTCCGCCCCATGGCTGACTCCCGTCCGGTCCCCCTGACACCTTGACAATATCAGAAAAACAACCGAGCTTTCTTCCTTCACTCTCCTAGCACATTGTACAACACTCTCTCTTCACTCGCTGTCGGTCTCTCTCTCTCTCCCGCACGCGCTCGCTCGCTCGCTTCCCTTCGCCAGACCACACCGCGATCTGCAGGAAGACACGAGAGAGAGAGAGAGAGAGAGAGAGAGAGAGAGAGAGAGAGAGAGTTAACATAACATCACACAGGCTGGTGTCTCCTTAGGCACATCAAAGCATCGGAGAGCTCTGTGTTCTGTTTCTCAAGCACAGCCAGGGAGGATGGGGACCACATGATGTCTCCTTATCGCACCAGCTGCACTTCCACAGCAGCTGGAGTCAATGAGAAACACAGGACAGCACTTTAGACGGGACCTGCTGAGGACAATCCAAACACTTGTGTTGTGCGTAATTAGAAGACATTTTTTATTTAGGCAAAAAAAAGGAGATATTGAATGTAATTCAATTAATAACATAGCGTCTCATGGCGTTTCAATTGAACCATTCATTTTCTTCTGTTTGAATGTGATGAATTAGGAATCAAATCGTAAAGATTTCCTCTAGAAATTGGTAATAATAACTGGCTTAAGTCATAGCAATGGTAAAATATTGGTAAAAATAATACGTTTTTCTGAAAGTAATGTGATCATTTCCACCTTATTCTGATTGACCTTGGGGAGCTATAGTGTATTTGCACCTAATGAGGAAGATAGTTTTATCTACTACTTTATTTAATTCTCGCGCAGCATTCCTACCTCCTCAACCGATCCGCCCTGTCAGCTCTGCTCTTAACATGATTAAGCGAAGGCCCAGTGTGGAGCTGACAGTAGTTGAATTCCCCCAGGTTGGAGGAGGTAGAAGGGTATATTCCCACAGGAGCCAGTATGTAACCTGGCCAGTGTTTCAGACCCGGCTGGTTCCCAGGGGACGCCTAACTTATCCCTGTTCCTGCTTCTCCACAGGAAGAGATATGGCCCCCTCCCCGGAGTAGCATCCATCACTTACACCCGGACACACGGCAAACAGAAAATGTCTAAACAACCATATTCCCCCATGAGTACGAACACAGAAAGGTTAACAACTTAGTAGTCACTATAGGCTGCTGGGTACAGTCAGCAGTTATGAGCTGAGCTAGCTAAAGTCCGAATTGGCAGCGAAAATGAAAATGACCTGTTTTGCAGTGGCACACAATCATTATGGGTTACAGATGGACTGACATTATGAGTCTGGATGTCTGCATTGGGACTTCTCATAGGCCAACTTGACTGAGATCACCTTGGTAACTACCCACGCGAGTCTGTCTCGGCTGGGAAAGTAACCGCACGAACCCCCGCAAAGAATTTCCCACAACCACATCACAACAGGGCAGGCCTAAATGACGCTGTTCCATTATATTCGCCATGTTCTGACACCGACAAACTGTACATGTTTCCTTATAAGTGTGTACGAGTGTGTATTCCTATATTATTTACCAAAGCGTCCACTTCTTTAAAAGCAAAAAAGCCCCAGCGGCGATACTTACTATACAGTAAATATATTTAAGAGAATAAAGACTCCGAAACACACACACACACACACATGCTTCCATGACTTTAGCTGTCACTGTGGTCCGGGCTCGTTCAAGTCTCCAGGCATAATACACTGTGTCACGCCATTTTTCTCTCACACAAATATGAAATGACAAGCTACTCCAGGTGTGCTACACTCCTCCCTCACAGCTTACTGGCCCCACTCAGTAGTTAGTTAACACATATAAATGTTATATATTTCTGTTTGTATTTCAAACCATACCTGGTATGTCACTTATATTATCACTTTCGTTGCCGTTGCTTGGCTACCTCTGCCAAATTTACCAGACGCTGGTAAAAGTTAGGCATGCTATGCAAGGTCTAGACATGACCTCCATAACGATGGAATAGATGTATAGCTCAACAGACTGCTTGCAAGTACAAAAGGAGGTCCCTGCATACCTGTGTCGCATCGCACACGCGTTTAAAAAGACCTTGATAAGCTACACCTGGCTCACTTTGATATTAAACCAGTCCAGCACTTCTCAAAAGTGCTTACCAAACATTTGCACCGCGGAGATCAATGTACAGGGGAATATGCCTCCATAGAAGTGACCACATCAGCTTGACATAAAAATCAATAAGACATGTCCCATAGAATGGGCTTGTAATACTTATTCAAGAGTTCCCCATTAAAACGTACGGTACATGGAAACTAACAGTACATGGAAGGGCTGAATGCAGCCAAGTGACAAACTACGCATTTCAGTCGGTTTTTTTCAGTCTAGAGACAGGTCCAGGGAGCGCTCTGGCAGGGATAGAGTCAGGAGCAGCCATTTCCACTCAATAAAACATGCTTAACTCCCAGTGTAATTACTGACCGAGACATCCTCCTCCCGCTCTGCTGATAAGCCTCTATAAGCCCCACATAGTCACCTAGGCAATATCGCCTCTTATATTACACTGAATGAATGAGCTATAAATTCTTTATATTATATTCCAAACTGTTGTTCAGCACCTAATGTCATGATAACTCATGACATTAGTAATTGTGATTGTTTGTCATTGTAATTGTTGTAATTTATGTTTTGTCATAGCTTGTCACAGTAAAGTCTAAGATTGTAATATTAATAGGTCTTTAAACATCCAGACTATCTGGATGGTTTTATGAAAGCATCAACTATATGGTATTTGACATGAATGGACGTGAGCCAATGTCCTGAGCACAGCCATGACAGTTAAGCTTCCTGTGCAAGGCAGCCTTAGCCTCAGTATCCTACCACAGGTCGTGGGCAGACAAGACTCAACTTCCTGCCTCTCCACTTCCTGTTATTCCGGACCATTCCACATGCCCTCTGCGGGGGAGTCAGAGGGAGCCAAAGAGAAGGAAAAAGGGGGAGGAAGAAAAGGAGGGCTGCCTTGGGGACACCATCCTCTCTGATGCTTTCCCTTATTACCTTCCTGAGTGTGATTCTGAGACTAAACAACAACAGGAGCTCATCTCCTGTGGCTTTGCTCTGTCTGCTTATTATGTTTACAGGAAGGATCATTACACAGGCCGGCGACATGCACATGCAGCACTCAGCCACTCTCTTTTCAATTAGCAGGCAGAGGCCTTCCCTTGTTATGTCCAGAGCTGATAATGACTTCAAACACTCCCCTGTTTACATAAGGATGAATCATGGCTCGGTCAGGAGTAAATACACATTAAACAACATGCTGATGAAACAGACTGAATGCCAGACAATGAATAACATGGTTTTATAGTCTGGGGTACATTTACTGTATATAAGACTGAAATTACCCGGCATAATTGACCCCAGACCATCTGAAAGTCATGACTTAGGTCCTATGAGTTTCTGGCACCATACACTGTTGAACACGAGGGTTAAATGGCTCACAATCCAAAAAAATTAGTTCATATTTGCTGTTTTGTGTGCGCTATAACGCAATCAAGCTGTGTGCCTTTAATTAATCCTTACGTCTTAATTTTGTTTTGTTCGGCTGAAATATGTCATATTTAGTAATCCATTCGGTTTTAGCTGAAAAACTGAATTACGGGTAACTTCAGTTGAACAACTAATCATTTTCAGTGTAGAATGTGGCAGCGAATGGCCTAAATTCACAGTTTTACTTATATGTACAGTATTTCATTGTCTTGACACTCAAGTGCTAAAGGAAATGGGCATCATCCCCATTTCTTCTTCCATTCATGCTGTACCTGTAAATGGGTCTGTTGGCCTTGTAGGTTGGTGGTGGTGGAAGCAAGCCAGCCATCTCACGCTCTTCTCATTCCCTTTGTGAGCGCTCGCTTATCTCCCTCTCCGACAGTGAAAAATGGGTTTGTGGCCCCGGCAACATCAACTAGTGTTAATATCTCCTGATGCTAATCTGACACAAGGCTGATCCCTCAACAAGCACTCTCCTCGTCTCTCCTCACACCTCTCCCTTTGTCTTTGGCTTTCTTCTGCCCTACTCGTGCTCAAATGTTCCCTCACCTCAGTTTCCAAGGCAACTAATGAGATATAATTAATACGATCTATTGCAAGGGCATGTGAACAAAAAGTGAGAAGTGGCTCTGAGAAACAGAGAGGGATCTCGGGGTAGTGTGCAAACGCCCGCCTCGCGGTGCGTTTTGCGCTTTCTGCAAAAGCTTTGCTTGGGCTGACACCATCTCACTAAACAATGACTTGAACCACATTTTAAAAAGAGGCTTAAATGATTAGGACAGGAATTCTTGTGCCATGACAACTTTAAAAGGAAAACTGAACATCCCATAATCTCCTCAAAATAAGCCCCTCAAGCCAAAGGTTGAAAAAACAAATAAATTCTATAACTGTTATTGTTAAATCTGCAATACGATTACTTTTGGCTTCAGAGCCAGGCAAGAATGTTCTTTTCTTATTGCATTATGGGTAATGTGTTTTCTCCACATATTAAATCAAACTAAACCTAACTTGATCAAGAAAAGGTATAAGACGGCATTATACAAGAGACAAGAGACAGTGACCTGGACAGTCACAGAACAAGCAGTGAGAGTCTGAAATGGCAGCCAGGCAGCCAGTGAGTGGTAAAGCTGCCATGCAGGTCTGGATTATCTAAATGGGGCTGGTGCCCAGGGGCCTTGGTTAAACCAAAAGGCCAATATATATGGTACAAAGTATTTGTAGTTTATAAAAAAACAATATAATAACTGAAAACTTGATGAACATGAAATACTAAGCAATCTGATAGGATCACTGTGGGGTGTAAAAGGTTGACTCTGACAGGTAATGACAGATAGTACCTCCCTATCCAATCAACAAAGAGTGACAGCTTTTCACTTCATCAGCCGGTAGCATGATTGACAGTGTGAAGATAGCCGATTACATCAACAGCAATTTAACTTGTGAAAAGAATTTGCCGCGGATGCCTCTTCTGGAATAGAGGCGCATCAAAAGCACAAAGCACAAAAATAAAAAGGGGTGGTGGGGGTGGGGTCCAACCAGGATGCTTTTGGCCCGAGGGCCCCCTCACCCCTTACTCTGCGCCTGCTGCCATGATGACTGCTACCAAAGTCTCACATCTCTCCACTAACCAGGCTGTAATCCCACAATGGATCAGTGCAAGTTCAAACAATCCTCCGTGCTGCTAACACCTCGTCTGGGCTGAGGAACAGCGCTGTGGACGGGGACCAGGAGACAGATAGAGGTACTTATCACCTCCAAAACCACACCAAAGGGAGGGAAAGCCCACAGGATGAACCTGGTCTTGTAGCTCACAGCTTGGTACAAATAGATACTCCACCGGTCTATCAGTCACGAGGCACTTTTATGGGGACCACACGATCATTTCAACATTGTTTTTGTAATTATGATGAATATAGTTTGATCTTCAATAAAAATGTGCGGCGTGCGCGTATTTTTATGATGTTGTTATGATCATTTATGCAGCAAACCTACCTTGACCTAGATCACGAGATGTAAGTCACTTCTTTTAGGGGGCTATGGGTCAAAGAAGGTAGAGAGCCACTGATCTACATGTATCCTACATGTATCAACGCCGCGATAATGGCAATGGGTGGATATTCCAAGGACATCAGATTCTGACAGAATACCCAGACAGACATCCTCCATCTCACTCCCGCACCACTGTCAGGGGACGAGGGGACTGTACGCAAGGTGACTTTGACTAAGTGCCTTGGGGTTCCATGAGAAAATGCCATTGACATTACATTAATATCGTTGTCTCTCTGTGAACTGCATTAGCGCCGTGTAGTCTGTGGCACCGGGGGGAGGAACAACATAGGCCTTTTCGTGAGAGATCCGAGGCCAGTAAGACAAACAGTGACAAATAAGTGACACGCTCCCCGGCACCATTCACATCAAACGTGTGACTCCGTCTTAAACCCCAGAGGTAAGAAGTTAACTTTAACTCCTAGCTGGCAGGAGATGCACGTTGAACACAGCATGTTAAACGTTAGGACTTAAGCATCCAAACTTTTCACAGCGCTCATGTTAGCACGCATGTTTGCGTGCTAACATAGCCTAGTGTGCGTTTCCGAGTGTGAGCGTGTTTGTGCCTTCGCACAAGCGTGTCCACGTGCGTGACAGACAGAGCGATAGAGCGTCGGAGAGTGTTAAGAATTTTGGAGAGCTGTAAGAAAAGCAGCGCTGAAGCAAGCTCTCTCACAATCCATTCCACCTCTGTGCTAGTGTGCGGTAGCAGCGATGTAACATAATTACTGCTGGGACACGTCTATTCCCAATGATCCATTTGCGTCAGTCAGGTTTTTCGAGCCCAGCCAATGAATGGATTCTCAGTTTCTCAAGGATAAAGAGATGACCCTCTCCGAGCGGTTATATCCATTTCATGTGGAAAAACTACTCCTCCTTCTCAAGGTAAATCCCTGGATGCGTATTTGAGTTAAAACTTTCGTGAACAAAGTAAATGATGATGACACCACTGGTCCAACAAACTGTTAGTCGAAGCGAAGCGCTCCATCACCTGTATTCCTTATGACAGTGTGTCGGCTACTTGGCGTTAGACAGCACTTTGCTCTTAAATCTTGTTGATGAGGTTACACGTGACATCGCTGTAAGACAAATGTTCACAATCTCTCTGTCTGTCTGTCTGTCTGTCTGTCTGCGTATCACACACTCAATGCAAACTAAAACCACACATGATCCTAGGGGTTTGGGAATTATCATTATAATGCTAATGTCATATGGAGCTGTGGTATGATGTAGTGTGTGTGTGTGTGTGTCTTTTTGCATTGCGAACAATAATATTGTCAACGCAGGAGGGATGTACACTCCCGCACACCCCCCACACCCCACCCCATACACACACACACACACCCACACGCCAGCCCCCAGCAACCCTGCGAGCTGCGTTAAGTGGCATGACAGCCTTTTGAAGTTCCACAAACCACAACGCAGAAATGGTAAACAGCAAAGATGAATCGAGATCTTCCTCCTGGGGGGCATCTACAGTGTAAGTATGTTAGGCACGTCATGCATTTATGTGTCTAAGCAAAGGCACGTTTACCCAAACTCATGGCCGCTCCACACTGAGGAACAGATTAGTCAGATTAGACAGATAAAATGTACTCTTACATTAATTCTTATTTCACCCTGAAATAGCTATTTGTTGCTTGATCTTCAGGAATGGGATGGACTGCAACAACAAAAATGAAAAAAATAAAAAATAAAACCATGCATAAAAAACATGTCACACATAAACCATATAAGCCTTACTGTGCTCCTTGAGAAAGTGGGCACTTTCTTTCTATGTTTTTTTTATTTTATTTTAAGGCTTCGGATAAATATTTTATTTCTTTTTGCATTTTATCTTCCACTAGATCCTTCTGTCCCACAGTGTTCCATTACATTAAAGGTTTATGAAATGCAAGCAGCGAGGATGGCCGTGACTCATAACACCGGCGCACAGTAGGCTTGTTTTGACCCCCCACTCCCCAACCTTTATATATGTTATATAATTATACCATTGATCGAACACATTTGTCATATTGCACATTTGAGTGGCAAATACACTCATATATACAGTGTTTGGGGTTAGTAGTTGAAATGGCAAACACATTTAATAGCAAGGTGTTCTTATTTTGCTCGTTTTTACGATGCCATCTCTTGTTGTGTGATGTCAACATACAAGCAGGGCAAAAGGGAAAAGCTCAGGTAGTTTTACGATACGTTTACGATCAAATTCTTTTTAATTGGCCTTTTGAAATGTGTTTTCTTTTAAACCAGGCTGAGACAGTCTTCAAATTAAATTATTGATGCGTTTTCTTACATAAAGACCCATTTTGTCCACCATCTGTGTGGTTTAGTATCAATCAAACCTTGTGACCTCAAAGGGCAGAAAAGATGGCAGATTACATATGACGTTGAGGCTAATGACTGACTTTGATGTAAAAAGTGATGCAATCAGTTGTTCACCTTGAATGTATGTACCTAACCATGGACATTAAACCTGCAATCTACATTGAGTATTTTGTTAATACATTGTTATTTCATTCATCTGTATGGTCGGTATGGGTACAAGGGAGAACCTTGTGTGGGTCACACAGCACTCCTTGATTGACAGATGAATGAAGCGCGGCCCATCCGAAGTAGCGTAACCATCTGCCATCTTTGTACTTTCAACATCATTTGATTTAACACTCTTCACCGGACAGCAGGACAACAGCAGCACACACAATTTATGTTGGCATACCACAAATATAGTGTTGTAGAACATTTTAATTTAATTTAATTGAAAAAATTAAGTTAAAAGGTTATGGATTACATCTTTAATAAAAAAAAATTGTGTATTCAGCCATTACATAAATACTGTGCACCTGCGCATGAACACCAAATATCTAGGGACGGAGAGAATGAGAGAGAGAGGTAGAGATTTTAGCCCAAATTGATAATAGATACACCTTCTCCCACTATAAAGTACATCCTCTGAACACCCTTGGCAGGTGAATTGGCCATGTGACTGAAGGGAAAGGCTAAAAAAAAAGAGCCCAACAGAGTGTGATATAAACACGGGCAGGCGCTAGTTAACTGGTGGTTGTATTTCACCATTTTCATGTTCAACTGTGGCTCAGTACACCAAAACAGAAAGTGGACAGGAAGAATGATAGAAGGCCAACAGGAAGGTTGTGGGTAGACCTAACACTTCTGTAATGTCACACTCTAAAGACTGAGAATGCAATGGAAACATCGTCATAGACGATATCTTCATTAATTTACATTGCACCAGTCCAGCTGGTGGCTGAAAACAACAACAGACAATGTAGTGCCCATGCTGCTAAAGCTTATTCCTCATAGTAGAGTTGGACACAACTTTGAAGTGGACTCTGAACCCGGGGGGGGGGGGGGGGGGGGGGGG
>JAODLI010000021.1:2871581-2912553 GCA_027575585.1 Percopsis omiscomaycus
CCCCCCCCCCCCCCCCCCCCCCCCCCCCCGTGGCAGTGAACTGCTGGGTCACTTCCCTTCTCTGTTCAGAAAGTTGGAGCGTGCCGGATAATGGGAGGAATCGCCCCCCTCCCCAGCTGTCCTGGTTCAGAGGGCTTATCAAACAAAAAAACAAAAAAACAACAAGGATATTGGAGGCTATAGGGCCTCCTTCCTGCCAGCCAGTGCAGATGCAAGAGACCCAACTCTTCCCACCAGGCAGCTAGGCTCTCTGAATGGGGCCATCAGGGCTGTGACCTCTAGGCCTCACAGCTGCATAGTAGCCACTGATAAACATAAGCTCTCATTAAATGTAGCGTACAGACAGATGGAAGTCGCAGTGAATGGCGATAAAGGCTCTAACGACTGCGCCACAAAGAAGTTAGCATACAGTGAGAACAGATATTATAACAAAAAAAATTATATACTGTATAATGTACTTAAATGTAGATAAGTTAAGCGTTCAGCAGTTATTACATTATTTACTTTTTCAATTACTTGAGCAATGTCTATAAATGTGGAATCGTTTGTCACAAAGGGGGCCTGAAGAAAGTTTCCTCTGATTCAACTGTTAGTTTGTTTGCCCATGATGCTACTACTTTACTGCCTCTATGCAGATCTAGAGAGCTGAATTCTCCGGTGAGAGATGGTTTTTAAGATGTTCGCGACTGCATCCGGAATTCAATACAGTGGGGTATATTAGCAATCATGGGAGATCTTTTGATCTGGTAAATTAGATTATAATATATTCCTTTGATTTCAGTTGGTCTCATTAAAATGCAGTCAAAACGCAACTCAGCAAAGAGATGTCTTCCTTAACTTCAAATTATATCCTATGGGTGAATTCTGGTATGGTATCTGTGTAATGTTGCACAGGTATATGCAGAGTCACTAGCTATTTGTACCATTAACACTGCATATTATATGTAAACAGCAGCAGGATAGAAAACAATGAACAAAACCGCCATTTTGGGGTTTGTACGCCTTGTGAGAGTGACTCAAGAAACCTTTGACATGAGGCAGATTCTTTGGTTTAGCTCAAGTTCCTAAGTCAAAGAAGACATAGCAGGCATGTTAGAAAGGTGCTAAATGTCTGCACAGACTTTGCTCCACCGCATATTTCCAGGGTCTGCCCTCACAAACCACACTTAGTTCGCATTCACGATTTGACACAGGCAGGCAAATCCACTTGGTATACAAAAGAAAATCAAATGTAGGATACAGTTTTATTTGTATTAAATAAATGGACCACTAATAAAATCCCTGTATAATTTCCCAAAGAAAATTAGTGAGAAAGTTATTTTGAATGTAAATTGACAGCTGGCTAGTTAGCATTCAGAGTAAACTGACACTCTTTACCTGGTGTAAGGGCTGTTATAGACACATATGTGAGGGAGAGACTAGAGGTTCATAGTGGTGAAAGAGGATTATCAGCAGATTTAGGCTCCTACTTTGCTGGAGGACCTTACTGCTGATTTCCCTGTGTGGCACCTACGTGACTGAGGGAGGTAAGAGACCGCACCCGACAGGCCTAACATGGGAAGAGCCGGGGAGAGCCAGGGAGCCGTAAGCCGCTCTGGTCTGCTCAGCAGCTCATGTGCTGAGTGGACCAGACGTAGTGGCTTACCACCAGAGGTCTCAGTCAAGGGCAGGACGGTTGAAAGGTCACTGATACAGTAGCTGTCTCACTGGGCAAACAGTCCCTCGGTGAGTCATGCATTCACCCTCCTATCTGACAGCCGTTCATTTAGAGCACTTGGGCCGCTAGTGTTACTGAAGCCAGACACATTTTTTTGATTCTCACCAGTGTTTTAGACTGGCATTGGATTTTTTTTTCAGCCGTTTCACTCGGTGTTATCTATGTTTTAATGACATTCCACAAATCAAAAAATCTTAGGAAAAAATAAAACAACGGGGCCAATCAGCTCCTTTGTGGGCAGGTGAATTTGATTTAAAGATTTTCTTTAAATTAATGACATCCTTCGTCAACAGCGCTTCCATTCTTAAAGTAAAAATTTAATCCGAAATTTTATAACTAGCCGTTGGGTTTACTGTACGGTGGCTACGTAGCTTCTGTGTCGACTGAAATTGACATTGGAGTGGCCAGATGACTCTCGACAAAATGGAAGGCTGCAGAAAGCTTTAAAAAGCACCTGTGAACATGTGCGGTGTTGTCTGTGTGCCACCTAGTTCAATGTGTCTTCATTTTCCATTGCAAAAACACTAAACTGATTAACTCTATATCGCTAAACCACAGCACAAAGTAAGATAGCCAATGGTTTTAATTAAAAGGTGTTGTTCACTACAGTTTACTCAAAATGTCTGATAAAGTCCGAATTGTACAGCCTTACATTTTACCATGTGATTTAGCACACTCTAGTTACAAATCATGTTTTATGTGATGAGGCTAAAAAATATGGCAATGTTTTTATTAAATGTTAAATCGATGGGCTTTGTGGATTTGTTAAGCGTTTCACATATCCGTGAGTGTTCCCCATTAGGTATCAATGTAATTAAGATTCAATTGTGGCTAGGAATGTGGGTGAATCATGGATAGGAATGCTCTCCCTACTTCTCTTCATGGTTTGCTCTAAATAAAACTGAACCGAACAGGTCCGCTATTTGTTTATGAAAAATAGTTTCAGTACTTTCCTTTAGGCTTAGGGAGGACTCTAAAACATTATCTGCAGGGCTCAAGATTCTGCATGCAGCCTCCAGGTCTCACAGGAGAATGTTGGAATCTCTAGATTAATGGTGGAGCTCCAATAAACAATGAATCATGTTGCCAATAGGCTTTTGTTACAAAAAAAAAAAAAAACAAGTTAAACAGACGGTGAGTAATACAGTGCTTTATCCCTAGTGATCTCAAAAACATCACAGACACCAATGCAAACTTGTAATCAGACTATGGAGATTTGTTTGGCACTTTTAAGGGTTAGCAAAAAGTAATCTGAAACCGTATTCTTTAATGTCAGTTAACAAATAAAGAATGCTTCTCGTAGGTATTGTCAATACAAACGCACAGCGCATATTAGCTGACGTATCTTAACTGACACATACACCTGCACTTAAGACCAGCTATGCTGCCCAACATTTAGTGGTCTAACTTGAGAACAACTAATGCTGTACAGCTGCTGCTTCAGCTCAGCACAAACAAATGACCTGTTAAAGTCATAGATTGAAAAGTATAAATAATAAATCATTTGTGCAGTACAGGTAAGTCTTGTAGTTCCATAATTATAAAATAGAATGGCTTGCTTACCAAACCAATCAAGAGTGGATATCCTCTTCAATAGAACATTCAACTCCTGTCTTTCGTTTTTTGTGTGTTTTGTTTTGTCTCCTTTCCTTGCAGCCTTCTGCCGTTCTGTCCTCCTTAGGAAAATGTCCTGGGAGGAGGAGAGCGGAGGAGAAAGAGTTTCGCTCAGTGATTCAGAGGCACGGTGTAAACGCCAGCATTCTCTTTCTGACAACCAGCGTTAATTGCAGACCCTACTCGCCCACACACCCCACATTTCTCCTGGAAGGAGAAGCTGTGACCGTGCTGCAAGAGCAAGAAATGATGCTACACCCACACACACACACACACACACACACACACAGACACCAATCACCGACTATCAGTCTTTTACAATACTAAAAGATGTTCTCATGCATGTTTACAGACAAGCATGACACACAACAGGGCTGAAGCATTGTATAAACTTCTTACATGCGTGATCATAGTAGTAGTCGGGCAAAAGTTTAGGGCATGCATTAAAAATAAAAAATCCATCATCGCTGATTTTTTTTTTTTCACATCACATTAATTCCTTCGACTGAAGCATTACGTAGAGGAAAAAGTATATTAATTTCAGCACCGCTGAACAACTCGGCTCATCCACACATTAGACATGAGAGGTCATGTGATGGGCCCACGAGCAACAAGGCCCATTACTGGTTATGCCTATAGGGCAGCGCAGAAGCTAATGAGTGCAAATTGGAGGGTGCTATGCTTTAGAAATCACTGGCAGCCTACTGGACTGCCGGCAGAAACATAGCCCATCAGTGTATAGCCTATACTGTACCTTTTATGGTATAGTATTCATGAAGAATATACATTTTCCTTTACACACATCGTTATTCTGCTTGATTAGAATAGGGTTTATACATTGGGCTCATCACAGGTTTTTTTTCTATCATTGTAGGTTAAGTTAAACTAATCTTTAGTTTGATGCTTTTTAGTTTTATTTTTTTCCAAACAACTTTATTTGTTAAAATAGTGCAAGAGCCATGTTAGACAATGGAAAATCAAAAAATTAATAGTAACATATAAAATAAAGACAAGAAGGCCTAGGCTACTGTGAAAAGAACTATACAGTTACTGTACACTATGAAATCAGCCCTTACATTAGGCCTACGCTAATGAAGAGTGCATAGGATGATTGACTTAAAGAGAATCACTTGAGAAGGTCAGATTACTGACTAGCTGTTACTCTCTGACCAGACGTTAAGGTCACAAACTACTGACAAACAAAGGTCTATCTGCGCATAGGTCCGCTAGATGAGTGTTGTTCCGTGCAGGCTAGTTTGGCTACTTGAATAAAATGGTGGCAAAGCACAATAACAATTTACCATATTGTGCTTAATTCAATAGTTTAAATTATGACTCACTTTCATGCCTGCATATCTCAACAACAAAAAATATCTAACTTTATAGATTTTGTGTATACGATAATGGTATATTAAACACTAAAGAGCAATTTCTGAAAAAATACGTATTGCTTGCCTAATGCTGAGGATGTTGAAGGCAAGTTTACTGAGTAGCGCACCAGCTGACCAGCACCATCTAGATTTCATTACCATGTAACAGCCTATTTTAATTGACAATATGTTTTCGCATAATTGAAGAATAGATTTCAGAAGTTTATTATAGGTATAACCTGCATATAATGCTCCTTATACGTGCCGTTAAAATACGAGCTTAAACATTTTCAGTTACGGTCTGCGGGAGCTGTCGTTGTTGACAAAAACGCTTCACTAGAAAGTAAACTTTTACATTTATAATCAAGATTCGAACATGGCAGTAAAGCAACAATGTCGGAACTCCCACTCAATCGGCCTAAACTATTGATGAATAGGCATGTTATACAAAAGTTAATATTATTAAAAATAATAGGATTTAATTCTATGATCTGGTTGGACCATTACATAGCAGCAACACAGCCTATAACAAAACAAGCGATCATTAGGCGTCCGTAATGTCGCAATGGTAAATATAACAGTACACTATTTACACAGAATCATAAACTCAAGATCGTACTGCATGCTCTAATCCACATCCACTCTACGTCTCCCTCTTGCGCTTTCTCCCCCACTTACTGTACTACTGCCACACTCTGCCACATTGTTACTATTTCCGTTACTCACCTTTACTCCCAAGTCAGTCGCTGTATATAGATACTCTATATCGGTGGCTCCAATGGATAAACGTAATTTCAGTCACATTTACACACTGACTGCTATTTTAGGGAGCTGACAAACTCGGAAAAGCCAGTCTCTTGTCAGCGAGAGACTCCTCCCCTTATCTGACGAATAGCCTACCAGATGAGGGGGGGGAACTCTCTCTCTCTCTCTCTCTCTCTCTCTCTCTCTCTCTCTCTCTCTCTCTCTCTCTCCCTCTCTCTCACACGCTCTATTCATCTATATTAGATCTATCTCTTTCTCGATCAGAGGTACAATCAAATGGAAAAACAAACTTATGAGCGTAATAATGCATTTCCTAAACATAGACTAACATAAATAATAATAAAAAGCTCAAATAATTTTGAGCTGGAATATTTACACTAATAACTTTCTTGCAGGGGGCTGATTTGCATAGTTGAATATAGTCTACTACTACTACTACAGTTGATCCTCATTAGGTTATTTACATATTTATTATGACTGTAATGTTTTTCTTCCAAATCATATGGTGGAAAACAAACAGAAAAACTCGATGAGCCAAGCATATCAGATGGCCACTAGCATGGGTAAATACTTTATCTAAACGTACGGAAAAGTGGAAAAGCATAATCAATGATTCGACTTTTGATAATAGCTGCTGGCATACAGTGTAGGTGTGAGTTCTGATCTTGACAACGACTTCTTAAAAATATTCTCCATAATCTCATTACATTAGATGGATTCAATGGATGTCATTTTGTCTAGGAAAACAGCAAATGAATTTGATTTGAATGGCACTTCCCGTATCCAATTGCAGCCAGCAGCGTCTTTTGAACAGCCAATTAGAAAATAACTACTCGCATATAGTAAGTGTCACGTGTGCGAGGGTCTGAGGAGGAGGTGTGTTGCCGGCCTCCCACTGCTATATGATTGAAATTAGTGGCCGCAGTTATTGACATAGTTTGCCGTCTCATTTCTAGTGTGGTTGGAGGGCCTAGGCTAATATTGTGAAAAAAAATAGTCTATTGTAAAAAGGATAAACCTTACTGAACCTAGTAAACCAATAACTACACATCTGCAAATTTAATTTCCCAATTCTCCAAGTCACAAATATAAACAAATAGTGTGTTTTTGACAATGTAATATACAGTAGTACTGTAGGGCAGGGCTCTTATTATTTACAGATTGAACAAATATACAGAGACCAGGTAACTGCATAGGCTTGCTCTGAAAAGCTCTGGTAAAGCAGCTAAGGTTCACCTCGGTCTAAGAGGGGTTGTGTTTTTTTGAGTAAACGTCTATATTCAATTCACTTCTTATTAGCCTTCTTTGTTTTATGGCCTTTGTTCGGCTCTCTGTTTTGAGTGCTACTGTAGATCCTTGGAGAGGGCACACGGGTTGTTGTTCAACTCTGTTTTTGTTTGAATTCAGAATTTATATCATGATTATCAATCCCACTAAGTAAATCTTCAAAACTGCACAATGCTGATTGTGGATATGGAAGTGAAGTGTAACTTATCAAAACAAAACTTAGGTTTATCTCAGAATCCTTGAATAATCATGTGTAATCAATCTGTAATATTGAGCAGTAGTAACAAGTGTTGGAGAAATATTCTAGCATACCTTTTAATAAATAAACTGCTGTGTTGGTTACATTGCTAATTGCTCCGTAGCTTAAATGAGAGGTACTATATTTACCTTTATAAACAGAATTTTATGTTTCATTACAATACTTACTAAATAATGCCATATGACACAAATCCTCTTAAAGTAGTGCAATATAGTTAATGCACATTTTGTATGATAAATTATGAGCATTCCTTTATGTACCAAGTCACAGTAACAAGGTGATGTTTAAAAGTTTATGAATAAATATACCCTGACATTTTAATGTTTCTCTGTGATTACCATATTTTCTTGTAGCAATATCTTACTGACATAAACTCCTGATTAAGCATTAATTTGGTTGTAGAGAATTTGGTATTGGTATTTGGTATTTGGTAACCCTCATGCACTGCCCCTCTCTCTCTCTCTCTCTCTCTCTTATATTGCTAATGAGTGTGAGAGAGTTGAAATGCATTGTCAAACACATTTTTATTAGCCCCATAGGAAGGTGTACTCACCACCTGCCCACCAGATTTGTAATTTGCTTGTGATTTCATGACCAGTCAAGGAAAATCACAAAGTTTTAAACAATTAAAACTTGCTACTTGGTACTTTGTATTGCTACAGTAATGGAAGCATTAGATTTCCTCATCAAAGCTATATTAAAGTAAATTTAAAGGACAAACTGCATTTTAACTTCACTACACTACAATACTGTTCATGATATGAGTTTGTCATGGTGTAAAGTAATAGTCAAAAGCATTGTTTTGACAGCAGTGGTCCTTAACAGGGCTGTGCACATTTACGTGCACAGCCATCATTAAAAATATCCCTCCCATCCTTAACACACACTTATGTAGTGTAAAAAGTGATGAACATATGTTAATGTTACCCAGAGAAACCGAGGTAGCTGTTTGCGTCAGTTTAATATGTATCTTCAGATGAAGATGGTACTGTATTTGCACAATACCACAAAACATATACATTTATATACTGATGCACATTATGGTATTTTCATATCCACATATTAAGATTACATTTTGTGTGATAATGTCATTAGAGTGAACACTTTTCTGTCACCTGTGACTCACCTGGTTTGTGATGCTGTACAAACACCTTCACAGAACCTGCTGTTGGGATCTTCAGTAGTTTCACAGCATTGTTTATCTCTTAACTTCCAGCGGTTCCTATTGTTCTCTTTCTTTTTCCTGCCTTTGTTCCACTTCAACCCTTCTTTATCTCAAAGCCAGACCAGCTGGCTTCGAATGCTGTCCTCCAAGCCCCTGAGAGGCCCAACTTCACACCCTCTTCCTCTCTGTGTCCCCTGGTCTTTCTGCGGGGAGAAAGCAGGGGGACGCTGGTTTGAAGGGTAGGACCCCAGATGGACGCAGACATGTCGGGTATGCGTTGTGTGACAGGGCTTGGCTCAGGGGCTCTGAGAACCAGCTATTGCTGTCAGTCAAAACTACAGAAGGTGTCAAGGAATTTTTCTCTCTCAATTCAGTGATGCAAGTGTGAAAACATGTATTCATTGTCCTTTGTTAAAACACACATGAAAAAAATCCACATCAATCAAAGATTGTAAAGTTGATCTCACACCGATAAAGTTGCATAGGACATAAAATATAAGTTCATTTTGCTATATACAGTATGACAAAATGAGCTTGTGCTATATGAGATTACAGGGATCCTTAATTATTTATTAATTGGAAGAATGGGCAGCTTATGCCTCCTTAATTAAATTATAGGAAAAACATAAACGATGATCAGTGACAGTAAATAAGGTTGTTTAAAAAGTTGTGGGGACACCAACGATAACAACTTGTTCCAGCAGGGCTCTGATGCGAGACAGCTGGCATTTCCAACACTGAACCGGACTACAAATAGATCCAGACACACTTTCTCACCAATTAAGAAAGAAAGAATATTCCTTATTCAGTGAGCTTTATTAGAGTCTGTAAGTCAGGTTTGATCTAGTATATAATTCTGATGTGTATTCTGTAAATGAAGACAGCAAAACCAGCTCCCTGTATCACACAGTTTTATAAGACCTCAATCTGGACAGAGAGCTCTGAAATAACATTTCATTATGTGAGGCTCATTAAAAGAGCCTCTCTGAAAAGCTCTCAGCATCCCTCTCCAATCCCCAGTTCTCTGGCTGCGAACCACACATTCGATCAGGAGACACATTCTGTCAACAAATGCACACTGTAGAGGGGCCAATGATTTCATTGTTTTCAGGGAATTTTAGAAGGCCTCAGCTTCAAACTGAAACTCAAACAATTTTAATTATTTCCGATATAATCATCTCCAGAGTGCAACCTATGTAGCTGTAGAAATATGGTAACATGCGTAGGCTTTCCAAAATAAAATGACATAAATCTACGCATTTGGAAGCTATCTAAAAAAAATGTATTGATTCAATTTGCTTGAACAGACATATTTACACTGGCTGAGCTGTCCAATGGGCATATATGGGCATAAAACTAAGAATTTTCACAGAAAGAAAGTTAGCAAGTTGTCCCTGTGTAGACTGAAGCTGCATGTTAGATAATCGAGCTGAGGATCTAAAAATACTCTGTGTCTCACAGTGTGGATCACTTCTCTCATTACCCACTGTAATTAAAACTAACTAAAGCCTGCCAGCTCAGAGTAGCATAGAATAGCACACAACTGTTAATGTGGAGGAATGGTATTTGAAATGAAAACCTATGCAATATCAATTACGTGTGTGAGTGTAGAGTAGGCACATGACACAGAGCTATAGTGTAACATATAAATCAATCACACATTGTTTTCAGATGAGCATAACTGTCAAATGTGGTCATACTTGCACATTAAAATTCAATGTGAAATTCACTGTATTATAACACTTTTGATTGTTCAATCCCATGTTTTATAGTGATTTATGCACGGGCACAGGCTTGTGAGACAATCTAGCATAAATTATAGCACTGACTTCCTGTTTAGCATTGTTTTTAACACAGCCTACCTTTGAAACTCTGCATTAACATGGCATTAGGAGCCCCACACTTGAGGGAGTGTGACAGCATACAAAGGGCTTTATGAAGGGTTGAGGATCTCTCCTGAGATTACCAATCTCCCGGGACCCAGTTCCTGAATATGATCTGTTCGTCACGCTGCTGAATGCTTATCAACTGCAAGGTGGAGAGCAGAGACATCCTATTGATTTGTTTGTTTTGGATCAGGCCTCTCTCTTTCTACAGGAAAAAGACAGCACCTTAATTATCTCCAATATTCACAGGCCCCATAATGCCATTTATAACATGGAGTCAGTCGTAGCGAGCTCATAAAAAATTTAACAAGGTCAGAAATTAAACTACTCTTGCCATTTGTCATTTTGTCCCTCATTTCAAGGATTATTTAATTAATCAACTGGAAAGACGGTCAAGTAATTAACAGTCATGCATCACTATAGGCGATATTATATGCTGAGTTCAGCATTAAAGGTTTTTAAAGTCAATGCTACATATTTTTTATTTTATTTTTATTTAACCTTTATTTGACCAGGTGGAGTCTCATTGGGGCAACAAACTTGGAGGCTTTATTACCTAACATGGGCTGACTTACAGAGCTTGGGGATCTCATTATCAGTGAGCGTAAGATTAAAAATATAAGATAGGCTCTGCAATAAAATCAACTTTAGAAAGCACGGATCAAGTTAATCAGGGACAGCAGACTTATTTCTATCCAGTTCCTGAAGAGCTCTATGGACCTTTTAAAGAGGAATAAAATAAAATGATTGACCAGGAGTCAAGCATGTGGTCGAAGGACCCTCCTGCACAGATGTTGTTTGTGGTTTTTACATTACATTACATGTAAAGCTTTGTAATGTAGGGGAAACAACTATTTCACTGAAAATCCTGATCCATGAGTTTAAAATCATCAAAATGTGCTCTCTCCCATTGATGTGTACATGCTTGTGTGGCTCTTGCCATAGCCTTAGCTAGTCAGCAGGTGCCATCACTTCACATTCGCACCATTCTCCGTGTAAAGACATGTTGAAGAGGAGCAGGATGGAGGGAGTCTGCCAAAGGGAATGTGTGGGTGAGACCACTAATTTCTGCCTTTCAACAAATTATTCTTGGCACTTTAGCTATGATATCACATCACGCTATTGCTACTGTAATTCACTTTGTCACATGTATTGTAAAACAGATAAAAATGTCAGAATATGCCAGCAGTGCTTGGGCTACCTGCAGGGAGAGTCTATGAAACGAACAAAAAAACATGGTTTTCAGTGCTCTAAATGTATGTGTTTATCTTATATTCATAGACTATTGAGTTACAGTACATTTAACCACACTATCTGGAATACAAACATTTCACCATTTCATCAAAATCATTTTGTCAAAATGATTGACTAAATATCTTTTACTTACTGAAATGTCCCTTTCTATGCTGTTACATCTGAACATTGTATATGACTCACAACAAGCATAGAGTCGCTATCCAACTGTAATCCACAAGCGATAATTTAGCATTCATGTTTTACAAATGTGCTTGAGTAAAATCCCTAAACCTTTTTTGGCAAGTGCAGCAAAGAAAGCCGCGCGAGCGCGTTTTATCCACCATGGAAAAAAGGAACAGCAGAAAGCATGAGCGAAGTGTGGCTTTGTCTCAAGAATTTCACTGAAAGACAATGCTATCATCGTCTTTCTTTTCCACTATTGTCACAGACTTTGTCTTTCCAGTATTTTACCGGTTTCTCAAAAGGTAAATAGAGGCTCGACACGGGGGGACACATGCAGGTTGCCTACAACAAGTAATAAATTTGCGTGTCAGGCCTGCGCGTCACAGATTAAACAGGCTTTGTTCGGGATGATTTATGAGCGCGATGTCGTGCTGGGTGCACTTGGCTGTGAGGAGCTGAGGGTTTGATGGTGGAGAGGGGGTACCAGGTGGGGCGGTGGGTTGGTAAGTGTCAGATTTGTCTTACAGGAAGACTGATCTGTAGCTGCTCTGAGGGTGCCCACTGCAACGCACACCTCCGTCATTAATCACACACAGCTCTGAGTACAGAGCGCTTTGTCTTCGCTTCCTCTCAGACCAGTGCTGGAAGCTGTCGCCAGCCTCAGACAGGACTTCAGAACAACACACAACACTGTATAAAATGAAACTGTGCACGCTCTCCAAACGCAGCATGGTGAAGCACGTGATGACTTTGAACAGTGATCACGTGCTACTCAAATCCAGCTGTTCAAAGGTTAGATTTCACTATTTTCATCAAAGTTGTTTATTTTTGAGCAGCAAAACCAGCTTGTTGTGTCCCGATAGATAAACTGTATATAAACAGATCAACTGAAAAAGATAGAACGATTTAAAATAATATACAGACAGTATATTTATATATATTTATATTTATATATAGCCTACAGAAGTCTCCCAAGGTCTGAGTCCGTTATGTCAGATATTCTTGTTCATGGCCTGTTGGTGGAGTCATGGTAGGGCATAGAGACAAAAGAGAAATGATGGCAAGAGGGAGAGAATGAAACAAAGGAGATTCTGAGGTTGTGGCTGCCATCAATAAAAAGAAAAACCTTGAATCAGAGGTTAGTACTGTGCATGACACAGAGTAGACGTGAAATGCGCAAAACCTTTTATTGTGAAGTGAATCGGTGAAGATTAAAGCCTAATTTGAGTGATTTATTTCTGTAATTTATTTTCCTTTTAAAACACAAATACACAATTTATCCCACCATAATTCGCAAAACCAAAGTCACGCTCTAGCCTATATTTTCAAATCCACGCAAATCACTTGATTGGTCTGATTGAGTGCGAGCTAAATATAACGTAGCGAAAGCTTGTTGTGTTGCGTTGTGTGTGGACTCTTAACAAACAAAATGGACATACGATAGAGGACCCTGGGACTGGCATATCAACCGGCACTGACCAAACGACTTTGGCAGAGCAGTCGCTCACTGACAGTCCTGCTCAGCCTGGTAATGTGAGCATTCCCATTCAGCCATGGGACAACATGTGCCTACTACGTTGCACTGCCTGTGTTGGATTCTGTTCTTTAGTACTAGAGGCTGATTCTCAATTTCCAGTTGCATGTGTTGATTAGCAGAGGCTTTTCCAGAGCGTTGTATGGGTGACTTGACCTAGTCTGTAATGCTTTAAGCGCTCACTTGCTTCATGTCCAGAGTCGCTATCATGCGATGGTGTGTGGATGGTACTGTTTTCTGGGGTTTGTTGATGTGTGTTGTTTGTTAGTGTGTGTGTGCTTGTGTGTGGTGTAATGATGCACTTGTTAAACGATCGTATACATGTAGCTGTGCGCAGTGTGAGTAATTTTTTGGGTTAAGTAACCACACATCTCAGTTTCAATTGCCCCCTGATTCGTTTTCCGCTGGCGCCGGCTCTGCAGCCACATTTTATATGAGCTCCTTTGGAACTGTGAAACGTAACATCAAAAAGTGTGTACTTTTTTGTCCCATTAAAAAACAGGCCAGAATCTCCCGTAGGCATCTCATAAACAGTTAATTTCTTGAATGTAACCCTAGTTGGTCAGGAAGGAAAATAACGATCTGTCAAAATGGAGCTCCAGTCCACAAAGGTGTGCTTTCACGATGAAGGGCCAGATATGTGAAGTATATAATTGCATTCACTGTTTAACATTTATTACATTCAGTACATCATTGCGGTTTGTTTATCGTAACATCCCAGGCAAACAGACTTAATATGTGCATAGGCAAATATTTGCAGCACTATATCAAATTCAGCAACCGAATTAGGGATATCAGAGGGGCCAAATAGGGTCGCGTGTGAAATAACAACATTGCTGGGCCATCCGCTGTTCCATACACAGATAGCCCTATCACAGGACTGGTTGGAGTGTTTGCACATATAGCTGTGCTGCCCGCGGGCTCATATATCACACTGTGCCTTATTAAGAGCTTTAACAAAATCTGGCTTTCACTAACCCCCTTTAGTCACCTCTATATGGCCGGCAGTCTCCAGGACAGCCTTGACTAAACTCCTAGCCTCCCGAAGTGATTGGAGCAGGGGGAGGTTTTGCTCTGATAGACGCAGCGAGAAAAATGAAGACAGTATGGTTATATTTCCTGCTACAAAACTGTTTTCTCTCTCTCTCTCTCTCTCTCTCTCTCTCCATCTCTATCTCTTTCTCTCACAATCTATCCCCTCCTCTCTAAGTGGAGCATGGGATCAGACGCTGAGAGGAAATATGATTAGTACAGGCAGCTCAGGGACAGATATCCAAACACAAGCCACTCAGCCTTAAGGGATGTCATGGCTCGACATGATTCAATTTTTAAATTCGTTGCATTTAGATATGTACTGCAAATGCTACTTACTACTATCATAGTAAAAGTAGTAAAAAAGAGAGAGAGAAATGTTTTCTTCCTCTCCGAATGTCATTTGTAACCTCACAGCACAATGGCAAGCTCTATTTGTTCACCACGAACGAGAACAGAGGCCGTTTCATGCCTTTGCCTACGTGGTCCGAGAGACAACACGGAAATCAGACATTTACTCTTTAGTTCAACATAGTGAACTGCTGACCCATTAATTGATTATCTGCAGCTTCATGCTAACCAATTGAAATGAATAGATGGTAATCTCTATAATGTATTGTGTATTTAGAGCGTAGACAACTGTACAATCTGTACTATTCCTGCGGTCAAAATAGAAGAATCAGTTTTGTTATAGCATGCAGGGAATTCCCCTCCATTTCCCATGCTTTTGACCTCCCACCCTCCATTGTGTGTGCGAGCCCGGGGTACGGGCCACACGGCTCTGCCCGGCTGACAGATCGGCTCTTGGTGCCCTCTCTTGTGCCGTCTGCACTGCGGCTCCATTGTTCTGCCCGCACCCCCCACCGCCCCGCCAAGCCCGGCAATGGGGCACACCTCACCATTGTGCCTGACAGACCTGCAACCTGACACCAAGTCAGCGGGCGCCTGCCTCTGTCCCCATGGAGCACAGTATGTGTGTGTGTGTGTGTGTGTGCGCGTGTGTGCCTGTTTATGTGTGTATGTATGTGTACAGTATGTATTGTGTAAAATAAGATTACAGCTGCAGGTAATGGTAGCCATTGAGGACATTCCCCTTTTTTGTTCCGAATGTGTTGCTGTGTTTAATTTTGGATCATGCAAGTGGCAGGATCCACATCTGGTATATTTGTTCTACGCACCGTACATCACTCGAGTACACCCATCGCACAAGGGAAATGAATTGGCTCTAAAGGTATACACTCCGTGATTTGTGTCCTAATAAATGACCTAATCGTGTCTCGAATTGCCTGTTACAAAAGCGATGTCTTTTGATTTGAAACTTTAACAGCACAAAGGATTAATTGGCACTCCTCTCTACTCCCCCCACCCACCCCCACACTCACATAGTTCTCTACCCCTCCCCCTGCAAGTCACACACCCTTTCATGCAAAGCAGCATTTCAAATGATAAACAACTGAGGAGTGTAATTTTAACTGACTATAGGCATAAGGAATAGACAACCATGTGACCCACAGTCTTCTGAGGCCTCCTTAACCGTTTTTGGCATAGTGAGTTCCACACAGCATCCCCTGAAAAATGGATAAAGCAGGGATAACAATGCATAGTAGCTCCCTATTTGAACGGGCCCACCTCCTGCATTTAGAACAAAATCTACACGCTCCAAGACACATCTTGTCACGGCAACAAGAAAACGAACTGACATCCTCGCTCACCTCCACAGAGAAACGAGAAAAGGTGAACTTGAAGAAGCCTATGGTGCAGACACAACACAACAACCGCTACACATCAAAGCGGGCCTCCAGCAAGCAGAGGAGGAGCACGGTTGTGTTTCGCAGAGGAATAGTCTTCTTTTTATGTAACACACAAATGATTAAAGAGTTCAACACAGCGAGCAGACTAATGACTCCACTGGGTTGCACGGGAGCTCAGGAGAGAAGAAGGCAAGGTCTCCAGAGGATTCCCACTGAAATGGGGATAAGCTCTAAAATATACAAATTTATTCATCAAAAAGCATTCTTTTTACATCGTTGCGTGTGTAAGTGTGTGCAGGTGGCAGAGGCTAAGAGTGGCTCGTTGAGGGAAAGGAAAAAAGACACAGAGAGAAACACAGAAAAGAAAGACCGCAAGAACCAACAACACTGGAGTTCTGATAGTGTCAATCAAAAAACTTCTCAAACATGCCAAGCAACCTGAAACGGGAAAGAATCACCTAACAATGAACGTCAACTGTTCTTTGGTTTATATACAGTACTTCTATAGGAAATATCTCATATATTACAAATATCAATAACCAATATCTTAGTGTTGTAAGTTATCCTATTTGTGTTTACATTCTTTTTATATAGTAACAGTGACATTGTGGTGTTGATACAGTACTATATACAGGTCAGTATATATTCATTTAGGATAAATGGACACCATGGGCCCCTTGTGAACGCTGACAAAATTATATATGGTAGTGGAGTCTCTGTCACAAAATGCTGGGATTATTGTCATTCACTTTAGTGGGAGTATAACCAGGTGATAAACGGTAATCAGTGTAGATTAAGAATAGGAAATCTTAGTATTAAGGTGGGAAGTGGGAACCTTCTATGAGGGCTAAACATTATATAGGCCTACCATAAAACTTCAAATAAATCCTAGACTTTTATTTGCTTCAATCACTGAACTAACCCTGCCTATATTTGGGACAGGCCTTTAATTAATTTCACCCAAAACTCTTGCTCAGCAAAGATGGGAAATATTATCAAATGGATTGTTTAAACCAGTGGCGATTTTGGGGGTGCTGAAGCACCCGAGCGCTGGTCGCCTTCTACAGCATGATATCAGTCAATTCTGTTTTAGCCAGTTGGAAACCCTCGAAGGAAGGCAAACAGTATTAACTTCTGTAATTAAAAGGCCTAGCCAAAATTAATTTGGCCCATCCAAAATGTAAATCCTGGCGCTGTGCCTGCTTAGAACTAGCTTTATACACCCAAAGAACATCTATAAAAACCAGACCCGGCGTCTAATTGAGACCGGCCTTTATTTGTCAGAATGTGTAGCCACACCTAGCCATTAAAAGTGACCGGCGTCTATTTGGGATTCTGCTTTTATTTGAAGCAAGATCAAGATCAATGCAGCTATTTACTCTTACATGTTTGCTTGTCACTATATACGATAAACTACAGTGTCATGTATGACATTTGAGAAAACAAATGAAAATAGAATACTGTATAGATTTATTCTGCATATGTAGGTTAAGTTTTAATATTCCTACTATGCTTTACTCCTCTTATAGTTATTCGTTTGTCTGTAAACTCAATAGGAATCAATATGTTGGAAGTGGAAGTGAGGCGGCCGCAAGGGTACACTGGGAATATGACTTAAGAATAAGGTTTTCCAGGAGAAAACATAAATACAGAGCCATTTAATCATCTTACAAGTATATTACTTTAGTCCTTCTGGGTCCATTTGAACATATTCTTCATTTACTCTGAGGAATTTTAATTCGATGTTCATGTTTAATAAAGCTTTCCTGTCCCTTTCTCTCTAGTTCTTTAGAAACCGAACCAACCAACCAACATCATTTCACTGAAACATTTTGTTGGCCGGAGATTGAAATTCTAAACGTAAATCCTCTGAAACCCAGAAGGGCTGACAATGTCAACAATGGTGCAGACACTTGTTTGAACCAGCTGCACTGTGCTGTTGTTCGGATTAGCAAGGTAATCTCAAGGCTGGAGTGGCACACGATAGACGCCACCTGATCCTGCAGCGGTAGAAGAAGTGTTCCGCTCATATTTTACAAGGTTGGTCATTTCCAGCTAGACACCGTTCACCATAGGTTTGTAATGCACTGCTGAGATGGTCATTTCGTGCAGTGTTACACGGAGAGCACAGCACTGGCGAGAGAGGGGGAGCGAAGGAGAATTGATGTGGGTAGAAAGCAGAGAAGCACAGAGGAAAAGCGAGAGAGAAGAAAAGAGGAAGGAAAGTATGGGAAGGATGAAACCAGAGCCCGTCTCTGTCTGGAGGGACAGGCATTCAGAGCTTGGCTGCGGTCTTTGCTCCTGAGCAGCTGCGGCCCCCAGCTTTATATCTTAAGGTGGTGTCTCTGCTCTGCACCCGCCTTCCTTTCTCCAACTCTCATGTTCTAAGTCAGCGGGGACCATAAATTATTGTCAGCCGTAATCACAGCTGTCCACCGCGGGCGCTCTGGGCTCTCAGCCTGTCCTGGTGCATCAACTCATACTTTCCTGGCACCTCTGAAATGGACGATGGGTTGGCCCTGCAAGCAGGCCAAGATAGCAGAAGACAGCAGTTCAAAGGGGATGATACTCATCCAATGGCCGAAAGCTGATGAAGTCCATATCTGATGGAATGGGAAGACAATGGACGAAGTACTTTGTAAACACAGAAATCAATAAAATCGGTATGTTCTTGACCATTTATCTGAGAAGGTAATCTTGCTGTACAGTGAACTCACACGGTGAGTTTGAACTCTGGCCCTAAGAAGAGTACAAGAGGGTCCAAACGAATTTCCCTAAACGCTGGCACAGTTTTCTTTCCTAAAGTTGCAAGGCACACCAAGTGGGTTTCCCCCCTCTCCTTTTTCCACACAGAACTCATCTGGCTTCTTTGGCAGGCTGCCCGGGAAATCGTGGCACAGCCTGCGTTTTTCGCGACAGGGCCGTTATTTTGCTGTGAAATTTCGCAGCATGGGGTGGCACACCCACCTCTGGCAAGACACTGCTGTCAGAGCCGATCAGCGGAGAGCAGCCTTCCCTTTCAATTAGCCATGTCTGTCTAAGAACAGGGCCAGGAGCGCCGGCGCACTGCCACCCAGGCACCCGGGCACCCAGCGAAGGAACAGCGAGGAGAGCAGGTGGGAGGAGAGGGGAGAGCTGGAGAAATAAGCCCCAAAACTCCAGACGGGGACTGAAATACCATCTACTGCTGTGCGCTAAGTCCCTCTGTACCAGAGAGGGCCCTGCCACAGCACGTCACAGTAAACACAGGCAGGCTCCATGGAAACACAGCCATTTGGCACAAAGCGTTGGATAAGATATGGCACCAATGAGGCAGATAATTCCCCAAATGACTGTATCTCCCCCTCATGTGCAATCACAATGATATAGAGTGAGTGAGAGTAGAAGCTGCTGAGTGAGAGAGTTATACACAGAACAGAGAGACTCATATTGGTAGTGCATGTATTGTAGTGAAAACAGAAGCTCAATTCATATGGCAATACACAGCGAATGGGGGTAGGGGTTGTTGAGGGCTGAGATGTATACAGCAGGGGGCACTGGGCATGAGTGAGATGAGAGAAGGGTGGCAGTCGTGTCCCCAGGTTGTTTATTACAAATGCCACATCCAGGTGGGATTTAGAGCTACGCCCTAGCCAGCGCTTGTTCTCTCAGTGGAAAGAGCCCGAGGTGAAAGATGGTAAACACGGGCAGCTGCAGCACAAGTGCAAACGTCCCAGTGGGCGCTGTTGGGGATCTTCGGTCGAGACACGGCCAGGGGGAGACTTCTGTATCAATAGCCTTATCAAATGTGAACACATTATAGCATTTGGATAAAATGATGGCCAATTCTACAAGGTCCATACAGCCAGCACAATCCTGGCAAGGTAGAATTGCAACCAAGTCGGACTGGAAACATATTACAACATATTACAAACATATTTACTCGAAAGCTTACTGAAATTACTGAATGTCTATACAATCTGCACCTTGAGACACCTCTTCCTGCTCTGTGTGTTTAGCTCACCACAAGCGAATGGGAGGAAAGGAACCTTGCTGTTTAGAGGTAGGGGGAAGAGATGGTGTGATATTCCTCCACCCATCCACGCCCCTTGTTGAAGTTCCACTGTAGCTCTTCTGTAATGATTGTCATGAGAGCCACTGGAGGTCTATTGTACCTGAAACACTAGAGCAGCACCCGGTAAACACGTCACTGAACTCACATGTAACAATTTTTAGATGATGATTTGCTATTTGAAATTTCCATGCTCATGCATTTTATATTGCTACAGCTCAAAACTGAAGAATGTGGAGTCTCATCTTTGCTTCATTTTCCATTATTCTTTCATTCTCGAATGTCATTCTTCTTAGCTTTACTTTTGACTTAATTATCTATGTTTCACTACTAAAAAATACCAAGGCCCCATTCATACAGTGTAATGGTTTCCACACTGACCACCATTATGTAATATAAACGTATCTATAAACTTAGCAGTTTTGTACTGTATATTGTCTTGTTGTGCATATGCTGACATTACATATTTGTTCTCAATGTTGTTAATAGTAACCCATTACTACTGGTTTAGTTGCGTTGTCATTGGAGTTTTATTTTTCTACCTATGCCAAAAGCGTTGCTATGATGTAGCACGGGTTTGTTTAAGGCGATATCAATTTTTATGGACCAAACAGTAGGCTATCTCGGCACACTTTTATGTTATGCCAAAGTCCAAAAAACAGCTTTCCTCTCATCTGTCTGCAACCATCATGTGCATCATGTTCGATCCATATGGAACTGGGATATGACGTTCTCTCTCTCTTTGTTCCGTTGCCATTCACCGAGAATCAAGATGACATTTGGTGACCACTGATATTCAACCTTGCATGACCATACACAGGAGGCTGGATATGATCGATTTTAACTGCATTGAAAATATAGAAACTCTATATGAGAGCAAACTCACTATGAATATGGTAAAAATAATACATGAGTTTCTACTTGAATAACCAGCTGCTATGCAGATGCACTACTACTAACTGTTCCGTGTGTTGTTAAACTAAATGTAACCATGCATTCATTTTGAAAAGAAAAAGTATTAATTCATAGCATGTCCTTCATGTTTTGAGGTGAAGCTGCAGGACGCAGAGAAATGAAACACAGAGGAACATAGATGAACATAAAGGAAGAAAAATAACAGGAATATGGTACTGCAGGAAGGAAGGACAAGATCTTATTCCCTTTCTAGCTGATGTGTAGGATGAGGGGCCCCTTTGGTGAGTGCTGTTGTCAGCCGAGACAAACTGCAGCTCCTGGGAGTGCCCCAGATCTGACAGAATCCTCCCCCCCCATCAGTCACGTCATCTGAGTCAGTGAAGGAGTCTGCGCCCCGCTCGAGGTCACACTAACCAGGAGACACAAGCTGTTCTACTCCAGGTGCTCATTAATGCACTTGTCCTTGATACCCAGCCTATACAACAACACAAAGACAAACACGGAGCTCCCGTGTTCTAATTACACCTACACGCACACATACACACGCGGACCTTTACGTGGATATGCATCATGCATTTCACTAAGAGACTCGTAAATGTCAACCAATAGCAGGCGCCCCATTACTTCCCTCACACTGCTGGTGCAGCTGCTAGCGTTCTGGTTTTGAGGAATCACTGTCCCTCCTCGACGCTGACAGAGGCTGTTGTTGTGAAGCAGAGAGAGAGAGAGGGAGAGAGAGAACGCAAAGCTGATGTAAAGATGGTGGAAGGCTTTGAAGTGGGGGACTTTGGGGACAGCTGATTGGAGCGCCAGCACTGGAGAAGAGAGCAGCGCAGGAGGAATTCATCAAGCCTCCTCAGCAAATTAGCATACGGACAGTATTAGCATATGAAACCAATCCTCCCTAACCAGTCCCTGCCGCCAATAGAGCTTCGCATCCATCGCGATTATCATCCATACCACTGAAGAAGGGTGAGCAGGAATGACCCCAGCATTGCCTCACACCTCCTCTCTCCAAAGCCTGCTTGAATAACTACCATACTTCCAATGTTCCTTTTTTCCATTATGCAGTTAAGCCAGACAGTTAATTATCCCGGAGCAGGGAGGCCGGGGCTCTTTGCTGGCTGCGATAACGATATGCTTTGCTGGGCAGAGAATGAAGAGGGCCAGCCCGCAGGGAGCCGTGCTGATGTCAGGCAATCTTTCAACAAAAAAAAAAAGAGAGAAAAAAAAGGCCCGGGCAATTAGATGCACCACTGCTACCAGGGATGACTAGTGTTATTGAGGAGACTGGCGGGCTTCTCTAATGGGGGTATTTAGGGCAATTATGATAAAGATGTCAGGTCGACCTCCTCGAGACTGCTGCTCTTACATGTGGTGCCTCCAAGTGCAAGATCACAGAGCGAGGATAAAGAGTGACTAAAGATGTAACTGTTCCCGTGTGGAGGTCCTGCTGTAATGGCTCTAAATATCCTGCCCATGCTCAAAGTACAGTCCAATGTTGCTAAGAGTGCATGTCTCTCCACAGGGTTTTGTTTTTGTTTTGGAGAGGTTTGGTGAGAGACAGTAAACAACTGTTGGTCACCGTAACTCTGATTCAGCACATCTAGTCTGGGCAGTGGTCGGAGGGACTGTTATAATTTAATGGACATGAGAATGCGAGTGCAGCGCGACTAAGCGGCCTTTCATGTGGCTACTGTTGACTTCACGGCTTGCGTCCGGATTGTTTCCATCCACTCCTTTCGACACTGCCACCACTCCCTGCCCCTGACACCTACCCCCTCAATGGAGTCACGGCTGAGGGACGTGACTGGAGCTACTGGTCACCCCGTAGAGCTGTAACCATTTGCTAAATTCTTTTGCATTACAATATGAACATATGCCATGCACATGGCTGGCATGAGGCTAAACACACACTGTCTGGTGGCTATTTGATTGAAGTAGGTTCAAAGAGGCAAGAGCAGAGACAAAGTGCAACGTGGAAGAAACCCATGTGTCCTCTTAAATATTTCCACATACAAAGATGTGTGAAGATAAACAGGGAATATTTAAAGGTTTCCTCTTCACACGAGCGGTAGTTTTATACATTACGCCCCAATGCAGTACTGTGTTTACATCTTGTTCCCATTCAGGTCCAAAATGTAAAGTAAATCAATAACGATACATATTTTTCATAAAAATCCTAAATGTCACAAAGGAAAGTTCTTTCCAAAAGTAAGTGAGTATTTCTGTTGCAGGTTAATGCTCTAAGCGATTGTACTGGAACATAACCATACCAGAAGAGAAAGGCTGCATTAGCTATGGAATGTTATACAGTAGTAATCTCTTCATAACAAAGAGCTTCTCATAACCATTTTACTGATGTAGAGATGTAGTGTTTTAAGTGTAATAAAATGAAAGAAATGTTTATGTGCAGGTCGAGAATATATTATTATATATTATTTCTATAAACTGACCTTCATACATGAGATGCCTATAATGTTTATTATTTTCAATGTTGTAGCCAGCTTTTTATTCATATACCATATGTGAGTTATACGTGGCAAAGTGGCAAAATGGTCATGGTGTAATATTGAAAAATTTATTATACCAATGAAACACCTGGAACCCTTTTCCTGTCAGTTGAAAGAGTCACACTAAAGGCAACGTTCAGACGTCATTTTTCACCTTTTTTGTGTAAACCTTTTAAAAGCCAGCGTTGATCACTTCCTTTGGTGTGATTTTTTTTTGTTCTACTCATTCACAGACCTCCTAGTCATTATTTGACTTTCCTCCTTCTCAAAGCTACCAAAACATTCCAGCATCATAAGCGAATGGGCATAGGGGCTCCCTAAAATACAAGCTAATCTATCAAACCAGGCCTTCTGGAGCAACAAGGCCCTCGTACTGCCCAGCCATCAGTCATGCCCCTCCCCTGGTCGTCCTCCTGCCTATTTTCACCATCTCCCTCACTCCACAGCTAACACCTTGTGACTTGTTGTGTTTTTTTCCACTTTGATTCCCCTCAACGTTTGCACTCTCTCGCTGCCTGTGAGTTACAATCCCGCCCGCTGATTTTCCATCTCGATAGCAGGGGAATTAGCTTCAAATGTCTGGCAGGGTGTCAGAAGCAAGCAGGGTGAACCTGTAGAGAAAGAGAGAGAGAGAGAGAGAGAGAGAGAGAGAGAGAGAGAGAGAGAGAGAGAGAGAGAGAGAGAGAGAGAGAGAGAAAAGGGATTGCTCGGAGAGATTTTGATCTCAATTTGCCTCTGTCAATAATATTCATCATGAGGAGAATAGAAACAGCTGTTGCCTTTGAAAACCCACAGAGGGGGTTGAACTGAGCGTTGAATTCGAACAAGACTTGTACAATGCCTACAGTAACATCAAAAAGTTAAGCGGCAAATTTAAGATTTCCCCTGCTTTATTCTACACAAGGTCAGTCGAAAAGGACAACGTGGGGAAAAGCATTCAGTGACAAATTACTGCTTGTGCAAATCAAATTTATGATGCCAGCATTGGGGGGTGGGGCGACGATGGAGGTATTGTCTTCTTGAGTGTAATATCTCATCCTTGTGTGAAAACATGAACCTAAAGTCATAGTTTTTCCCAAAAGGGTGATACATATGCTGGTGCAAACCCCATTGCTCATTCTACCAGGTCCTCATAAGGTCACCTTTAAGGGTGCTATGTTCCACTATTTAGAAGGCTAAGGGTTTAAAATAAAAGCTAAGAAGCTAAGAAGAGTACAGTGTTTGCGAACATCATTGTATTTGTATTATTTGGAGTTTACTGCTACCTACCTCACTTTTAAAACACAACATCAGTAGAGTTTTGGAGCAAAAATGTTAACCAATAAATCTGAAATCTAAACACGTAAGCTTTAACCCAGAAAGGCTTAGGTTGAAATGCCATACCAATAAAACAAAACAATCAATAACAATGTGCGTTCTACAGTTCCAAAGGCTGGAACCAAAAGGCAAAGCGCTAATCAGAGGTTCTGCAGCAGGTGTGGACAGTGGAACCAGCAGAACCCGCTGTGTGCACACAAACTCTAGCCAAAGTGACAGATGACCTGCTGGGCAGGCTGTTGTTTTGTGATGGTGTTGAGAGATGTTTCTCACTGGGTCATATACCTTGTCTCTACTTGCCATCACACCCAAGACGTATTTTGCCAGCAGGCAACTGCCTGGGGCCTCAGGCAAGAGGGGGGTGCCAAAGTCCAGACCAAGTACCTTCTTAGTTATTTTATTTTATATTATTGTGAACGTAAAAGCTTATTGTTAACTAAATAAAAAATGAAAAGATCAAGAGATTACTGCATATTCTTGTAAATATAAATATCAAAATGTAAAAAAGTATATATTTAATTATTAAAAAAATATAAATATAAATATACATTTATTGAATATAAATGTAATTGTATATAAATATTTGGTTTTTTTTAAATGGGCAGTGGTCTCTTTTCCATGGCTGTATATTGTATATTATTCTGAATATTGTGGGTGGTTAGCTGCAGACGGGCTCCATAGGACCTTCCACTAGAGGCCCCACCAACCTCCAGAGGTGCCAGTGCATCCCGAACAGCCAGCCCACACTACAAAAAATATATTAGCGGGTCAAAGATTAATCAAGTGTATTAATCAAGCACACATACACATACAGTTCACCAGTGATGCTGAAAAGCAGTTGGGAGAGTGAGAGAGTGTGTGTGTGAGAGAGAGAGAGAGAGAGAGAGAGAGAGAGAGAGAGAGAGAGAGAGAGAGAGTAAGATCAACCTTACCATAAAGAGTTTGGGGGCCCTGAAAGGCAGGCTAATGTGAAGGTCATTTAAAGCACGCCAGGGTGTACGACTGAGATGGGTGGGTGGGGGGCATAGCAAGCAAGTGCAGGGGGGGGGAGCAGCTTGGGTTGCACTGCTCTGAGGTAGGCGCTCCTACGCTCTCCCCCGCACTCCTCATCAATCTCCTCCATCCGCCGAGAGCATCCTCTGACCCACATAGCAACCAGAGGGAGGGGAGGGGGGGGTCGTTTTCTTTCATTATTGATACCCCTGCATCATACGACCCGCTCTTACCTGAACCAGCTCAGCAGAGGAGCAACAAAGGTCAGAGAACCACCGGCAGACATTTAGCCTCTTATTCACAGCCACAAAATAGGTGACAAAAATCCCCCTTTGAGAGTAACCTACTATTGTGTACATCTACTGTACAGTATTCATAAATGCCGGCATAAAGTTGTTGTTTTTTAGCATTATTTTAAGAAAATTCCTGTATTGTTTATTTTTATTTTTTGCTTTAACATCATCGACATTAAAACCTTTTAGGCATGAAGCGTCGTCATTTCAAATGTCAGGCTATGTAAACTGAAAGAAAAACTATTGTAGGCTCACGTAACTGAAGAAACTGACAAATAGAGGTTGTTTTTTTGTGGAGGGGTTTTTCACTTGGCCAGATGTTTTCAGAATAGCAGTTCAACAAACAGGTGAGTGTGTGTTTATGCCGAAGCCCTCTGTGGCATAAGCACAATAAACTGTGAATTCCAGCACTCTGAATGGGCAAATGAACATCTTGGACGTTTCCCTGTGGTAATTGTAACGCCCGGATAAGATGGGTCTGTTGGGTGGGATCACAGCGTCAATGATACCAGCATGTTCAATTGCATAGGCTAACTGGACATATTAGCACCACCACCTTGTTACAAAACACAACATTTAAAAATTGTCCTGTTCTTTTGAGTTTCAGAAGACTTTTTTCATTTTTGATTTCGATTTTTCATAAATCAGTTGGGGTGTAGCTTTGCCAGTGGTGGCGGTGCAGAAAACCTCCCGTTTAGCCAGTATAGGCTATTTACCGCCAGTGGAGGAGTAAGTACGCTTAACAGTTAAGTAACAGCAAATACTATACAAGGGGTGTCATGTGCTGTTGATTTCACATAGGCTTGGGAAGTCAAGTTAAAAGACTGTAATACATTATTTTTTTAATATAAAAAGTTATTATTATACTATAAAAAGTGTGTGTGTGTGTGTGTGTGTGTGTGCGTGTGTGTGTGTGTGTGTGTGTGTGTGCACGTGCGTGAGATAAGATTATAGGGAAAGGCTTTTGCATTCTGGCGTACAGTCGCCAGAGTGGTTGACTGCACAGCCATTGGTTGGGGACAAATACACATATTTCTCTGTACAACAAGACATTATACACTGTCAGCAAAGAAAACATGTTTACTGGCTTACTGCACTATTGTCTTAACAAAGGAAGTCAACATCACCTCCTAAGCACTCTATAATCTTTGATTTTGACACGGAATAGCAGGGAGACAGGGAAGGTTTAGCGGTGAAACAATAGGATATTTGTTCTCGGGGTATGCCGTAAATTAGGCCAAGGTTTTGGTTAAGAATAAACATCTGTTTAAGCCACTCTAAGACTTGGCCATAGAAGAGAACATTTCATATTTGAATGTAAAGCTATTGTAAAACTGAATGCAGAATGGGTAAGAGGCAGGAGAATGGAAGCAGAGCTTATCGTGCTCTAACCATCATATATTTTCTGCAGACAGCCCCTTTCAATGTAAAGCTAGGGGCACTTGGCTTAACTGTCTGACTTTGTTTCTACATTTTAACATCTGAATTACGAGGACAAATACTTTGATTGAAGTAGTGGAATGCATTACTCATGCTATGTGTGAACTGCAAGCTTTATCTGAAGTGCAGCAGCTGTGAAGACATTAGCATACTTGGTATGAGTCAGAATAAGACACCTTTGTTGAGTGTTAACCCACTCGTGAAGGTACAGTAGAAAGCTTCTGAACTGTTAGTTGTTTTTTGTATTTGGATATTATTTTCAAAATTTGAAATGTTATTGCATAATAGGTTTTAATCACATAATAAAAAAAAAGAATTAAATAAATGAAAAATAAGTGTGTTGATCTTGATAAAAGTAAAAGTCAAACTACAGTGCATGATACAACAATGTTTGATATAGGATCTAGGCTCATGTATTAGATTCTAAACAAAAGCATACTAAATTATAGGTTGATGTGAGAATTGTATATAACATGGATTGGATGTCTGTGGGTTAACTAACAGGAAGTGGTGACAGCTGTATATAAGTTGGGTGCTAGTTTGTGACCGAATAAGTGTGAAAATATACTATATACGGTGACAAACGTATTTAAAAAATAATTATTTATGCTTGGTGAATTAATAGAAGTGAGTGTACACAAACTAGTGTAAAGCTATTAAAAGTTGCAGGCCTATACAAAAACAAGTCAACCTGTAACCTGACAGGTTAACCTATAATTGTATGATCAACAATTTGAACTATAAGATCAACAATTTGAACTTCTACCAACCAAAAATCTACCAACATTTGCCATATTTGCTAAAACATACGGTAGCCTACATTCTACATTCTTCTAGTTACAGTACATGTGTGATTTCTAATTAATATTGTAATGTTAATGTCCTGTAAAACAACTAATACAAAATAGATGCATTAAATCGTTAAATTAATCAGATGGGCTCAAAGACATGCAAACACACACACTAGCACACTGCAGCTATAGGGTTAACTGAAAACCCACGAGCCACACCTTATCAGAACGGGTCGTGTGCCACTGGATGCGGGACCCAAGTTTTAAAGCTTAATGAGCTTGATTTTACTAGTTTGGTTATTGTTGGACAACCTGAAAATGCTCCTTCATGACAGCAGGCTGGCAGTTGTTATCTGGTCGGCATAATCTCTGACTTATGCTGCTGCTGCCACCTTCAAGCAGACTGACGGGTTTCTGTTTTTCTTCACAGCTTTGTGGGGTGCAAGTGAATTTGACGTGGTTGCCATGAGCCTCTCGAACTGTGAACAGAAAGGGCAAGTGCTAGATTACTGTGCTAGATTACTTTACGTTATGGCAGTGTCTTGAAAGATGTAAATTGAGACATTGCCAGCACAGGAAACTTGGTTGTTTTGCAGGAGCATGCTGCATGTTGTAAGACATGACAAAGTTAAGGGGATCATTGCCACTGGGAAATTCAAAATAAAGTAGCATCAAGTAATCAAAATAACCTCATTATATTTTAGAAATTACCTTCAAAATGCAGTAGCCAATTTCTAGAATAAAAAGTGTGCCAGTTGTCCACTGGGTGGCTTGTGGACTTAACACGAAGGCAGTTCAATACAATTTGAAGTGGAATTCTATCACAACAGGTTTACAGTAGATGCATCTGCTCTGTTCGGTATAGGAATTCATTACAGGCTGGTTACAGTGATATTAACGGAAAAGGGAAGAGTGATTGAATTTGAATGGAGTTTGGCAAGGGTGAGAAATTTTAAGCGCTCACCCTGCACCCACACAAACTGTAAAACTACACACACACGCACACACACACGAGAGGAGTGACTGCACTCCTGTCACTGGGTGCCTGCTGTGAAAACAGCACCCCCTCCTCTTTCTCTTCCCTCTCTCCTCTCTCTCTTCCCTGGACGGCAGCCTGACATACCAGACCTTGTTCGTTAGCGCATATTTTTACCCACCGTTACTAAATTAGGAAGCCAGTGAGAGCAAACGGAGTGTGGCTGCCAAGGCAGAAGAAGAAGGGTCTGATCAGGCCTGGGTTTGCTGAGGGCCGATGCCAGCCCTACCGGCTTCATTAAGAGCCACTTGGGGTTCAGAAATAGAAGCCCAACAGGAAAGTGTGTGTGTGTGGGGGGGCAACAGAGCCGGAATGCCCAGCCAAGAACTCACGGGACAAACAAACAAATAAACGGGTTGTCTCAAGGCCTGCCAGAATCAACCGGCAGCAGTCGCCCCAAGGAGCCATAAGAAGTCTCGCACACAAAGCATGCCCTGCCCCAAGTTTAAAACCAGTGACAGCACACATACTGCCAGCCAGATACAGAATAAATTAACCTAGAAAACTGTCTCTGGAGACCAATTTCTCAAAGCAGCCACAGAGACGTTACTTCTTGTTTGTTTGGCATGGATTCTGGGCACTGATGTTAGGATATTTTCATAAGGAAATTTACATTTCCTCCTTTCTCCATTGGCATACGAAATGCATGTCCTTTGAAAGTATAGACTGATATGTGAGATGTAAGAATTCTTTATTATCTCTCTGTTGATAAAGCAATGATAAAGTTGTAGAACAAATATTAAAACAAAAATGTTTTCATTTTTCTGTTTATGGCTTGGGATAGAGCAAGGACAGATCTATTATCGCCATAGATTCATAGATTCATTGTAATTGTTTGTGAAAAGAGCAAGCTACACTTCCAAAAGTGAAGCATGGGCGTTCGTATTTTGAGATATGTTTGACAAATTGACAACCCCATTACTAACACATTATCAACATGAGACTATATAGAGAGTACAAACCTGCAACAAATGAGCAGATAACCAAATTACTTGTGGCTGAAAGAAACCATAAAGCATAGAGGCAATAACACAACTAATTCGGAAGTATGCTATTTCTAGTATTACTACACTGACATCTATTGGAGACCATGAAAAATTACAAATGCAGTGTTCGAAGTGATATTTGGTCTAAGTTGGACTTAGACCAACTTAAACAGCTTTTAGTGTTAAATTTAGATTCATGTTAGAGTTATAGGAATCTTGTTTTTTTACGAGCTATCAACCATCTACCAACGCGAAATCGTGTGAAGAACGGTGGCGTTCTTGAATGCACAGTTTGTTTGTGGGTCTATGAAGGAAGCCACTGTAACGTGTTTGCCATAACCATGCATGGATACGATATTTTATCAGAGCTATGTTAAATAGAATGCACTATCCCATATTCGTTGCCTATAACAAGTAACGTTAGCCAAACACAACGGTTTGGCGTGGTGTGTTCCATAAACGACGTGGCGCCTGAATGCACCTTACCTTTCCCCTACTTCGTTTGTTTAGGAAAGCGCCAACCGTTTTTACTTTTATACATTAAATATTAATGTACCGGTAACGTTACCAACATTTTGTTGCCATCAGATCACGACAGTATGTCTCTTTTTCATAATTGTGTTTCAATCTGCATCTATAGAAATTAATTTTTAGGTCAAAGGGTGTTGCTGGTGCTCAGTCTCCACGGCAACTCAAGAAGAAAACAAACCTCAAATGTAGGACACCTGGAAAAATGTGCGACGAAAAACGTTACAAATCCACAGATGTCGAGGAATTGTAAGTGATTATGTCTCTGCTAAAGCTTTTGAATAGTTCAGTACATTTCGGTGGGTCATCCAGCACGCGTGGGTTGTGTTCGTGCGCGTGTGTGTAAAGTTGTATTTAGAAGCATTAGACCTGTAACTGTTACATCGATAGATGGTTATGGACGAACCCTACAGTACCGTATCATGCTTTTTGTAATGATAATGATTAGCGCTCAATCTCATTGATCCAGTAAAAGCACAGGTACCAGTGGGGCAATAGGTGTGTCTTCTGTCTGTGATGGGTCAAATCCTTCGCTAACAACGTCCACAGTGAAGGAATCTATTATGATGACCCTAGAAGAAAAGCTAATTTACTTTGACAACAGAGCCAAAGCCCTGGCAGACAACCAGCAGGTAATTATTTGTTGTAGCCTGTCGTCATGTATCATTCTTATGATAGTAAACTATTTGCTTGCTTGGTTTGCCTATACAACAATAAAGCCAAAAAACAAACAAAACATGTTGGGGATTTAGGAGGCTCAGAATAGTCAAAACAAGACGAGTTCAAATGGACGTATTTAAATACATTTCTTTGAAGTGTGTGACTTATCCGAAATGGTACTAGTTTTGCAACTTAAACCAAATAGGCCTATGACTCACTCAAAAAGTACTTTTGGCTTTTAGGCTACCATACCGTGTTGATATTGGTCATTTCTCTCACAGTTTGGTGCTTGCATCCAGAACCTGGTACGTTGTATTGCTCTAACTAGGCTGGTATATGGAGATAGACATCTGAAACTGGCGCAGGCCCATGCACGATTGGCTAATGCATACCTCCACTTTAAAGGTAATTTCGAAAATCTAATTACAAAAACATTATTTTAACCATCCCAGGCAAGGAGATTAGAAATGTGTCAGCACAATAACTGAATTATTTAATAATACTGTATAAAAGTAATATTGTTACAAAGTAATGGAGTCTTGGAAAATCTAAACACAAATTAATTGTCCATTGTTGTTTCAGGCTGGGGGGAACAGGCCAAGGAACATTGCATCGTCGCCAGGGAGATATTGCCTCGCTGTCCACCTATCTCCACTAGCAGAGAAGACAGAGTCCAGGTCCTTGCATGTCTTCTTAGCATACATCTCACCCAGGGAGGGGCCTCACTGCTAACAGCCAGATATCCTTTTGGGATGGCAGGGTCTTATATTATGCGACATAATGTGGCTGACTAATGGAAATGTGCCAGTCAGTGACATTGATGCACACAAGTCCTTGACTTTCCACACTCTTCAGGAGGCGGAGACCTCTTATCTGGACGCCGAATCAACCCTGGAGGAGCTTCACCAGGAACACGGCATTAATGAAGATGAGAAGAAAAAGTCAGAGCTGGAAATATCAACTTCACTATCCAGGTTCAGTATAGAGAACATCAATTGTATTTTATTGGAGAACACGTTTAAACTTTATATATTTTAGTCTAAATTTAAAATGGATCAGGAGTCAGTCCAAATTGAAAGTTTTTAATACATTGTTGAACTTGATTATAACAACTATATCAAAGTACCATCTGCAACTGAAGGTATTACATTGTGATATTAGGTAAATATCACCACTAGATAAGATCAAACTACTATCTGCTGTTGCAGTACTTTGATATTTGCTAGTGGTGTCAGGTAATCACATGCTTTGCTCTATTTATTTCCTGTGACACATTATCATATCCTATGAGAGACTAAATAACATGTCTTTGTGCCAAGTTAAGGCCTACTGGCTTTGTGAGGTCTTTTGAACAGGGATGCAGATACGTCTAGAATTTTGGAGAACAAGTCCTGGTTAATGTAGTTATAACCAAGCATAAAGTTAAAGGGTGTGTCATGTGTTATTTTGGTTTGACCACAAGATGGCAATGCTTTCAAGCTAATATATATTATTTATGCTCCATAGCCCCCCTACAATTCCACCTCCTTGGCTCACACTTGTCATTTTTGGATATTAGAACTAGAATTTGGTTTTACTTGTGAAATTAATCGTGACAGTAAAACAGCTTATATCATTGGTGTTTCTTGTTACTGTCTTGTCAACAAAGAGATGGGTGTGTGTGTGTGTGTGTGTGTTTGCGTGGTCACGCGTGTGTGTTGTGTTTTGCGTAGCTGCACCATTTCTGGACGGGTTCTGGTATTGTTCCAGGTGTTCGGTCACTGCATTAACATTTTTCTTTTTGTTCTCCTGGCTCTTGATTTTGTTCACCCTCTTTCTTGCTCTCTTTCTCCATCTCTACCCTAGCCCCTCCCCCTCCCCCTCAAACTCGCAAACTCATACTGCATGATTTATTAGAATCTGCTGTCTCACTGCTTGAATTCCAGTAAAGCTATATTTTGCTTTGCCATACTCCACAAATAAATTATTGATTGTTTTATTCATTCTACGTGCACACGGTGTACATCTCATTGATTTGTTTTCACTCTTGTGTGTGTTGGCGACCCACTGATGTTACTGAGGTCTCAAGGGCAAGATTGATTTAGGCACATGCACATGCGTGCGCGCACACACACACACACACACACACACACACACACACACACACACACACACACACACACAGGTTAATGGATGAAGATGGAGACACTGAGCACAACCACAAACTGTTCTGCCTTATGTGCTTTATCATATGGAGTTTCTAATATTATTTGTCTGGGTCATTGTGTTCTGCAACCTAAATATTATGTCAACCGTCCTGCGTGTGGATTTGTATTGAGGTACGGAAGCTTTTTCTACATTTCCTCCACACTTCCTTCGTCTCCCTGCACATACAGTGTTGTACTCCTCATAGCATCAGCTCCTCCCTCACACCTCCACCTTCCCAGCGCATGTCTTCTCCAGCTCCCTGCCAGTGCCTCTTCCATGTCTTCTGCCGTACACCTCCACCCCACACCTCCTTCTCACTTCTCCACACAGTGGGCCAGGGTTAGTTTAACATAATACCGGTTTGTTGACATAATAGGTGTAATTGGAAAAATGTGCAGAGCCTGGCCGATGTATAAGCTTGCTCTTTTGTTCGACGATGACTAAAGAGTTGGCATGCTTAGCCCTGTCAGTCAACACTGTAGCGACCAGAGGGAATGTTCCCACCAAAGCCTGGAAAAATAAAGAAAGCTCAACTCTGCTCTTGTTCCAATGTTCCAGTCTGTTCCGTTTTTGTATCAAGGTGTACGCTTCGGTAAAATGAGATATTGTCTTAAAGGCCACAAACTTAAAGAGAAATAGTTTTATATACAGTACATTATAGAGTACATGCCCATGTTGTTTATTTTTGGTAACATGCTGCAAATAATTCATATTTAGTTACACCATTTCCTTTTTCTTTTGCATCCCTTCTTATGTATGGGCATCCTGTGGGACTGGTAACAAAGATAAGGTCAAACACTAATACATTGGCTAAAACAAATGCTTAATATATACTCAAGACACCAGGCTATTTGTGTTACCTCAAAACCTCAGGCACACACCATTGACAACACTATACACACTATATGTCTTTATGCAGAATGAAATCACAGTGCAGGCTTCACTATTTCCTGGGTTTGCTTGACTTTATAATTTCTTCCTGTGCAGAAAGCCAGTGCAAACGTATGCCAACAATAGTCTGGGTGCATTTACTTAAGAGGGCTGGCAACTTGTGTATAAATCCCTCTTCATTTCCTGCTCTGTGGACTAAATTACATTTCAGCTGCAGTTGACATATTCTACATATTCTATGTAGGGAAGGATGCATGGTGATTGAGAGGATAGAAGGGCATTGTGACTCAGGAAACACTGGACGTTAGCTCTGCTGCAGCCATCATTGCATGGCATTGCACTGCCCTAAAAGGCTCTGGACTCCCTGTTCCATGAAACCTCTGTTGCTCAGCACAGCGCATGCTGGGAAACTCCCACCATACAACATGGTTTTTGGTACTGTTGTAATTAATAGGCTGTTAATTACATTAATAGGTACTGTTGTAATAAACGTTCATAGAAGTGGACACTGGAGCTATTATCTACCACTGACATTTCATCTTAGAACAAATGAATATGGCATATCGGTTGGCTTGTCATAGCCAGCCTTTAAAATATATCCGTTGTCGTTTTCAGGGTAACTACACTTGCAACCACTCTGTACAGGGTGGATGTAGTGAGATTGATTTGTTGAGAGGGGTTTCTTCTCCTGCTGGGTGACAGCACTCCAACTAGCGATGTTATTGCCGTGAGCATTTGGCTCTCAGGCCTCTCCTTGAGTGGATAGCTGAATTGAATTTAGACTCCATCAGATGGTTTGAAACCTGGAGGGACTTGCTGTTAGCAGAGAGGCCTGATACGGCAGAGGATAATACAGCCACCCACTCTCACGCTCTATTGTCTATCTCGGTAGCCATAACATCCTCTTAGTACAGAACAATAATACGTCAGTCAAATGTAAAAATTGTGTTATGTGTTAAAGTCTCACAAATGGCAGCAGTACATACACATACACTAGCTGTTGCCACAGACATAGTATTTGCTGTCCTAGACATAGAGCTCTAGCGCATGCCTCTCTTATGGACAGTGCTTAGAACCACTCAAATGTTGGCACTCATACTACTGTGTTAAGACGGCTAGGGCAGACCTGATTTAGAAATCCTGTAATGAGACTGAGCTGTTGTTATTGTTGCTTAGCGTGGGATGTGCTTCAGTCCAACAGGCTGTGTTTATGATGTGGGGGTTAACAGCACACTGCCCCAGCCCAGAGGAGACTATTGGATAGCTGTGAAAGGATGCACCCAGAGACAGTTAACAGTCTTGCATTCTGCTGGCATTCCCTATTATAGGCTGCACTGCATCAGGTTTCCAAGTTAGCAACCAGCCATAGCCTTCTCTCCTCTAGAGGGCTCTAGTTGGCTGAACACCATAGAGTCATCCCAACACACTATAACAGGTTCCTAGCAACACATCACTTGGTGTACAGATAAGTATAATAATAGTTGCTGATTCCTAATACAGCTATAAATAACACTTTACCCGTTACCCTTAGACGACTTGCCCTTTATCTCTTCTGATAGTGTAATTTGTCTAATTCTGTCTTGTAGGGTATTTCAGAGGCAGGGCAGGCCAGAGGCAGCCTTTGAACGGTGTCAGAGGTCACTACAGCTGCTGGAGGGCCAGGGTAAGCCACAGGAGACATGCTCTGTCTACAAGGATATGGCTTTCATTGAACAGACCAGAGGCTGTTTGGATCGAGCCATAGAGCATCTCTCCGAGGCAAGGACCCACATTAACACAACGCATACGCATACGCACACCTACAGGTCTAATAGCGGCTGCTGAAACTTGTTCTTAGGTAATGTTCTTCTAAGTCTACTTTCATGTGGGTGTCTCCGCTAGGCTCATGCCATCGCTCTGAGTCAGATCCCAGGGGGGCTGGATAGGGCTCATATCTCCCACAGCCTGGCCATGGTCCTCTCTGCTGCAGCGGAGCCTCCCCACAATGGTGGGTCTATTCACAGAAAGAGGCCTGAGCCTTAGGCACAACTGTGCTATGGGCTCCGCAGAGAGAAGCTAATGAGGATGTGTATGTCCCATTGTCGTCTTACACGTCACGCATGTTTAGATCATGCTCATAATAGGCTCATTGAAGACATGGCAGAGGTCCAGCCCATGTGATGACATGAAGGTAGCTTTATATAGTCAAGTACCAAGGTTCCTTTCTACATGCTAGTTGCGTATGTTGTCAGAGTCAAATGTATGACTGTTATTGGTCTAATTTACATACAGTACTGAAGGTTGTTCATTACTTCCCATGTTGTTGTAGACTCTGCTGCTTATTACTTTGAAGAGAGTCTATGTGCATTCAGGAGCTCACTGGATCCACAGGACGCAACCTTACTTGCTGCCCAGGACGACTTCTGTCACTTCCTCCTCCTCAACGGGCAGAAAGAGGTGACGCACAAACATGGACAGCAAGACAGACATATAATATAATTCATATCTACAAAGTCTCACCAACAGTATTAGCAAAACATCTCTGCTACATAGCCATGATCCTTCTTTTACTTAAAGGTGCAGTATAGGCAACTTTGAACAGGAATGAGCAAAAATATTAGACACCTACCCTATCTGCTTCTCTTGTCTCCTACCCCCAAAATAACATTGCTAGCTACTGGAGATGAGGGTGTCAAATGATGAAGTCAAAGGGCCCTAGATTCTCGGTCAAGGCACAAGCGGAGGCGCCCGGTTCAGGTCCAGCAGCACAAGCCGATCTAAGGTGTGGCCAATACTTTTTTGCTAATTTCGGGACGTGGCGGTGGCGGTAAGCGGGCGCAACGACGGAGCAGTTGTAAAAGGCTTGTATAGAATTAATAAATTATCAGTAGGAGTGGTGGGGGCTGTCTTCAATTACGGCCAATCAAATCAGATCCTCTCATTCCCTTTAACCGCAGATCGCTCTCTGTCATGGCGAACTGACAATTTCATAATAGACGGCGAAAGTCCAGACCGGCAGAAAAGCGAGGAAACTGTCAAAACTGATGTCCTGGTTTGGCAGGTTCACAGTCACCAAGTGTGCACATATGGCACCTCTAATAAACCACCATGATACGCATTAGTTAAATTATTCACAAAATAGGCCAACATAGTCTGTGCTTAGTGCACCTTCGCCTGAAGCCTGGAAACTACCACACAACACCTGCGTCTGCACTTAGAAGTGGTCTGACCAGACAGACGCTAGTGCAATTTCTGGTTTTATTTGACACCAAACTAGCACTGCGCCACCTGATTTTGACTGAGACACCTTCTACTGCGCCCCCACGCCCATGTTGGTGCAAGCGATGTCATGGCGCACCGGGATCAAGCAAACGCACCCAGGCCAGAGAAAAACCACCTTGCACCCAACGTTATTACGTCTGCGTTAGGCATGGGCCTAACTGTAAGAGTCCTTGAGCAAGGTGCCTAACCCCAGCCTAACCCTAATACTTTTAAATGTAAGCGTTGTAAATGGTTCTGCTCTGCTAATAAACATGGCTAGTTTTACTCCCAAGTGTATTTGTCACATTGTAATGTACTACTGCAGAAGTGTGTGGAGATCCAGAGATCCTCCCTCGCTCTGAAGAGATCCACGTTTGGTGACTTCAGTGCTGAGGTGGCAGACACTCTGCAGCTGATTGGCGGTGTGGAGATGACCCAGGGCAGGATCAAGCAGGCCTACAGGAACCTAAGAAAGGTATGTCGGCCTACATAGTCGACTGATTATTTTTGTTTGGCTTGTTCAGTTGGTGCCGACAGCAATTAAGTTCCTGTGAAAATCATCCCCACATTGGTCTTGTTCTGATTGGTCTTCTGATTGGTTACAATGGAGCTCGCAAAACCAGGATGGTATTACCAGGCTATTGCAGATGGAAACACTTTTATATAATATAATGTAACAATTATAGTCCATGTACGTAAATACAGCCAAGAAAGTTTTCTAGTAGGAAATCATGAACGTTCTGTATTCTGTAATGTCACTGGGGTAGTTATTCTCACAGGCATGTCGCTCTTTGTCGCTGCCAAAATATTTAGCAGAGGGTAAAACCGAAAGGCCAGGAGTGAGAGGGTGTGGGTGTGCTCCCCCCACCCCCCATAACAAGATACACCAGTGAAGCATGAGAGGCGTGCTAAAATATAGACACACAATGAGTTCCGGTTATATTGAGATGGGCTATTTCCACCACCGTCTCTATGGCTTAGTACAGTTAAAGTCGCATACTAATGTTGGAAGGGTGTTGTGCAGCCTCCCTCCTATGGTGTATATCACACAGAATGACATTGTGTTTTCTCACTTCGAACAAAACCAGGAAGATAGGCAGCGCGAGTTTCAAAGTGAGAGCTTTGCTAACTGCTGTCAATTAAAGGGATAGTGAGCCCAATTAAACTGGCTCGTCGTCATTATTTTAAGCTTTAATTATTCATATTCATGATTTGTCTCAGATTCCAGTTTGAACTAATTAAATTCAAGACTTTTTTCATCAAAGCTAATTGTGTTTACTCCTTTTACCGCTAAAGCAAAAGAAGAATCTTTTTTATATTATGTAATCTATGAGTCACATAATCTATGACATATGTTCTGCCTCTTTCCCCTCTGAGCTCAGTTCTTCCAGTCACCAAACAGACTAAAATACCCCTGTAAAGAGGGATTTCTGCACACTAGCAATAACAAGCCTGAAAGTTAAGGAGCCTAGTTGCTATGTTGTTTTGTTGTTGTATCTTAGTGCATAGGGGGTCCAAGTATCACAGCTTCCCATCTCTACTAACCTTTCTGAAATACCCCTGGCACGAACCAAACCTGTCAGATCATGTTCTTTCTGCTGGGATCATGACAACAACCTGATAAAAATATGTTAACCAACCTTTTGAACCTTGGAAGCGATCCATTAGTGTGATGTCAGCACAACTGAGATCACACTAATTGAGCACTGAACTGTTACAGTTGTGTGCTTGTCTCTACGTTTTGTTTTTATTGTGAAATTCCATAGGAAGCCTGGCTCTTACAGTACATATGTGACTTGACACATTCAAAGAGAAAAGAACAATGAGGTGCACACACTTGACTCCTTACTCTTCCTCTGGTGTGCTGCAGGGAAAACAGGCCTGTCCATGACATCAGCCTTAGCAGCAGCAAAGAAAACACTCATCAGGCCAAATGGAGCTGTGCCAGTTTTACCCACAGTGCTTTACTCTCGCAGCCCAAGAGGAAAACATTGAGCTCCCACGTTCCCTTCTTTTAACTAAGTTCTGTTGACATCCTGTAATTTATGGTCACTGTGGGGAAAACCAGGCAGGGTGTTTCATATTAGCTGTTACTTTTTTGTGTGTACCGTATGTGTATGTCTGTTACAACCTAAGGTAGTTGATCATTACTTTGGAAGTTCTAACATAAAGCTAACTAGTCATAGCTTTTTCCTCTTTTGATTAAGACTAGAATTAATTTAACTCTATCGTGCGTTTTACCATTTACCAGTACATACTGTATTTCAAGGTTTAGACTTCAGTCTTGTCCAAATGATCCCCTGGTCACATTTTCTCCCAGAGTGGTCAGCACAGGTGTTATCTGAACCCCAGCCTGTTATAGTGGTTATTTTGGGATGTTAGCTTTGTTTATATGTAGCCAGGAACAGGGAGGAGTGGGGTTTGGATTGGATAAAGCAATCTGTCAGTTTGGGTGATAAAAACTAAAAACAAAGCAATTTTTGGGATCTGTCACACCCACGAAAAACAGTTGTGTACTGAATGCACCTCTGGTGAAAACAATCATAATTTTGCAAGCAACGTCTCTATGATTTGCTTCACTTTGCATGTCATTCATGGGACTCTCAATTGAAAACAGCCCGGTAGAGAACCATCGGCCAACCAGTGTCCAGGTGGGTAGTTCAGTTGGTGCGGAAAACAATTAATCCTCCATTAAGCATTTGTTTTTCGCTAGCAGGGGGAAGCAACAGAACAGAACAGAAGTGGCACAGGGTTGTTCAAGTATGACATCAGCCTTCAACGATCGACCTTCTGATAGCAGGTTGACATTAGAGGATTTGAGTATGTAAAATATTCTGCTTAATGGAGCTTTAAGTGACTGTTCGGAATATCATGCTTACGTGGGTCTTATTCCGATTTGTTGAAGGTGGTCCAATCGCTTCTAATTAAACCCCTATTGGCCCTGCCTCGCTTCAAAGTTCCCAGACTGATATGTAAAGCGAATTAAATTGTAGAGACAGTGCTTGCAAATCCAAACTACCAGGCTATTAAGGGCCACTCTGCTTTCATTCATTTAGTGCCTGGAGACCCAGAGTATCCTATATGGACCTCAGCATAAGAAGACTAAAGCTACACAGAAAACGGTGGACATGCTAGCTCGGTAAATCTTAAGTCATATGTATATAATGTGTGAAATATGTGTTAAAATGTACTACTGTACTCAATTTTAAATGAACACTTTCATGTTAGTGAATATGAGGCTCACTTATTATTTAGCTTAAAGGGCCAGTGTGTAGTTTTTAGTGACATCTAGTGGTGATTGTTGCGAATTGCAAACAGCCAGTCACTCACGG
>JAODLI010000021.1:2921990-2944106 GCA_027575585.1 Percopsis omiscomaycus
ACACCTATCGAAAATATGGAGAATCGCTTTTTTCCACATCTTTGACACAGACTTGTCACATCCAGACGTTCTTTGTCACCTGGGAAAGAGTTACTGTTCTGTTTTTCCTTATGCATCGCACTAATGCACGAGCATAGTGGTCATTGAATGTGCACTTTTGACCACAATTTTCAACCGCATGGACTGACATCTTGCAGACATCTTGACATGTCACTTTAGTCACTGTTCCTATTAAAACAGTAGACAGTTGAGCAATCTCTGTGACTGAGGCTCCTGCCTCTTGATTCAACATCGAGGTCAACTGGGCCTGCTCATATTCATACATGCCATTTTTATACATTGACATGGATGTTAATTGTTTAATGCAGTACACATGTATGGAAACATCTGCATCTGTTATGTTCCTCCACAGTATAACGGTTTTTCCATGTATTTTTCAACACATCTGTATCCCCATTATGATCGTGCAACTAGCCTTAGTTAACTGTTTCGCCACTAGAGGTCAGGCTAATGTCAGATATTAAACAAGTTCGATTTTTTTTGTCATTGCCTTTGCTTTATATTTGCCTATAACAACTTAATGACATTTTGTACCAGCAATGAGCAATTTCTTGGTAAGGAGTTTTGGATGTGGGTCGTCTAATAATGGAAATATCCATGGTGTTGTCCTTTATGTCGCTGCAGAGAAGCTGGACTAAAATATAAACATGAAGGCTATTTTCAAACAATTCAAACAGAAAGGTGTGGATGACATATATTAAAGGGATGCTGGCAAAATGTCTGTGCTTACTACACAGCATTCTGTATTCTCTCCTCTCAGGTACCTCTGTGATTTTGTACACTATGGGAGAGCGGTTCTCATCCATCTACCCACATCTGGTTGACTAGCCTCACCTGAAAAACTAGCACCTTTACTGCAGGCTATGATTCAGACTATGCTCAAACAGTGAGATGGTCGATCAGCAGAAGACACAAAGAGCGAGAGGAAGAGAGAGAGAGAAGGTGCTGAAGACAGGGGGGCTATCGGATAGAGTCTTGGACCTGTGTTAAATGTAGTTTTTGGTTTTGTTTTAGTGCCCCCAAATCCCAAATTTCCTCCCCAACTCACTGTTTGTTTGAATCCAACTGTGTAAGGGGTGGGGTTGAAAATATTGCACGCCTGTAAGCGGAGGAGTAAAAAAAGGTATGGGAGGGTCATGCATTTAGTTTTAAACCCAAGCAACGTTTTTGTAGCGCTGGTTTCAACCACAAGGGAAATTCTAGACAAAATCATGGGAGTGTCCCTTAAGACATCGTCATTGGATAGTGCTGTTATAATGATATCATGGCCTCTTGTGTAATAAAATAGCCATGACAAATGGTCATATTCTTCATTCTCTTTTTTTATTCAAAATTTCAAAAAAGAAAAAAAAATACAAGAAAATCTCAGATACACATTTGGAGACGGCAAGGTAAACAAAACACCATTTTAACTATAAGTTTGAAAAAATAAACAGATAAAGAACTTTAAAGGAGACAGCCTAGCGAAGCATTTGATGTTTATTTTTTTTCAATCATTGAATCAACAGAAGGTTTTCGCTTTTGTAAAGCTTTAATTAAATAATAGTAAATCAAGGCCCCCTCTGAAGTTATAGGAATGCAACTCATATAAAGGCGAGGTATGATAGTGATGAACCTCAAACTCATTATTGCATTTTGAATGCATCGATGCATCTTCCATAAACCTGAGGTTTGCATGAAGAACATTCTGGAGAAAGAAGATCAAAATAATAGATGATGAATAAGATGAATCATTTTCAGCCAGGTTTATATTTAGGCTTGCAATCTGGTAAAATAGCGCAAAACAACTTTATATGGTAAATGTATAGGTGTATTAACTGATTCTACTAATGTTTTTTTTAGTGTTTACTGTGACTACCCGTAATCTACAAGACATCCCTGTCCTATTAAAATGTGGTGTTGTTGTATAAGTTTATGAACTACTGGTAACTAAGGAACAATCGCGTCAGATAAAACAACATATATTCACCTCCCCATAACTTAATGAATGGAAATATATCACAAATGTATGTATCTTGTCATCACATTCATCAAAATTAAAATTACATACAAATAGATTAACAACAAATACACAGTTGCCCTTTGTTGATGTCCACCAACACATTTTTCTTTCACAAAAATATTTACCCTTAGATTTACCTCTTAGATCATGCCATGAAGAACCTATTACAAGTGCCTAGAATTTGTCTCAAAAATCACATAAAAAGTAAACCAGTGTCCTATTTATTATTGATTATTATTGCTCTGTGGTAATTTCAAACCTTCGAATCTTACTGTATGGTTCAAACCTCCATTTTAGAAGCCGTTGCCCTGAGACTGTGCTCTCGATATGCCTTCGACATCTAGTGAAAATAACTTAACAAAAAGGATTGGCTGTCTATAGAGCTATAGAGCCAACTTTATACCTAATCTAGAGACTCTTATCTAGGTATTTTGTTTTTAAGTCAGCAGCATTCTGTTAAGCAGCAATACTACAAGCAGGAAAAGATATACCTGCAGAATGGTGACTAAACCCACAACAGTTGGGGAAAAATGTCTGAATAATAGTGGGGAAAATACAGCATCTTTATAACCCTAGTGTGCTCAAGGGCAAACATAACACTATAATCTATTTTTAATATTTTAAGATGAATTTTGACAAGAGCATAGATTCCTATGGGGATTTGTTACCAATGATGACTTATCAACACTGGAAATATTGGGGGCTAGTGTTCTTTTGTGGAATCTTTCTGACTATTGACGGTAGAGCCAATTAAATGTGGGATTACTTTCTCCACTTTGCAAGGTTTGTGTAGCCTTACATCACGTTTTTCTCAAATGTTAAATACTTTAGAATTCACTTATTTCTATTTAACAGTTATTTCTTCAGTATATTTTTCAAAGCGCAGTGTTACACATTTCATTGATTGTTAGAACAGAGAAACGTGATAAAACGTTGATTCGTAGGCTACCATATAATTTACATTTTAACAGCAAAAAGGTTGCAGAAAAATACAGATCATAAGAGGTCAATCATGTTTTCCCTTTTCAATTTATCCCCATGATAACCGATTTGTTATCTAAATGTATGATAAAACATTTTTTGATAGTTTGAGGGATTGAGGTTGTAGAAATTGGATTAAGTGAAGATGGAATGTCTGAGGTTTATGTTCTGCCTTACCGTACAACACTGCCAACGAACACAAAAATAAAGCTCAACATTGTTCTGGAAATACTTTCCCAAATGAATACCAAAAGACCGTCTGCACAAACAATTCTGGGCAAGGTATTCATAAATAAATACATCTTTACTTTACTCTTAGAAACTACAGTATAAGCTTTTCTGAAGCCACTATAGGCCATAGCAAGAGTACCAGCCTGTTTAGCAAATCGCTGCTGTAGCTTTAGCCTCTCACTGTCTGTAAAACTGTTTGCTGGCAGTGAGAAGGTAGCTAACGCCAAGATATTAAACAGACTGTACCCAGACTAACTTGGACAGACGTTGATTGGGCATTCTTAGGGCAGCGCAGTATTTGAACCACCACAGAGAGATTCCATCTCGTTTAATTTCAGGTGTGAGGTTTAACTGTGTCCAGATTGTGAGGTCTGTCTTACACAATTTTCATATCCAGATGTTCAGCACAAACGAATGAGAGAGTGAGATGTACTTTTTAAATGCATACATATATTTAAAAAGAGTGAGGTAGATATCTACTTGAAGGAAATAAGTCCCCAATCATGACACCAAAGAAAATACATTAAAAAAAAAATCCAAGTTTATGCTGAATCGTGGGGCATTTATACAGTGATTTAAACGGATATCACAAAAAGAAATTTAAAAAAATAAATAAATAACACTCCTAGAAGAAAAAAGAAAACAATTTAAAAGGAGAAATCCTTCAATACACTTTTTTCAATTCAGCATTTATATTAGAGTTTCCGATCATGACGTTGAAATGCGATTCCTTCCCTGGATCTTAACCCATCCTTTTTCTTTTTCTTTTGGTTTCCAGAAGCAATGATTATATCATGAAATAATGTCACCAGTTTTAATTTAAAATAATTTAGATGAAATAAAGTATGGGAATGTGGCATAAGGTTGAGATGAGAAAAAGAAAATGTGATCTAACGGGTGGCAAATGGTAAGGATAATTAAGGCAAGTAAAACAACCCAATAAGCCCTATTAATCTGAGTCAGTAAATGGATGGGTTAACATACCAGATCTGGTAGAAAGAAAATCTCCTGTATGCTAGAAGTAATTCTGACTTTGAAAAGGATACTGTACATGTTGGCAAGGGGCCAAGGGGAGGAGAGTGGGCACTACTGGATTCAGCAAAGCATGAAAGAGGTGAGGCAATTAGAGGACAATTACGAGAATGTGTGAAGAAAGCAAAGCCTTTACTTTGACCTGAGATCGAATTGCGCCCAGACATGCTGGGTGCAGTGCTAGACAACATTTACAAAAAAGGGTGCAGAAAAGTACATGCTCACACATCGAGCTAAGGTGTCCATTCCAAATAATAATAATAATAATAATAATAGACATCTACAAAAAAGTACAGAAGGAAACATTTCATAAAAAATGAAAGGCAAAGAACAAAATATAGTGATACAGAAACCTTTTGGGGTAACAGAAAGAAATATATATTTGTATCTAACAATCCTGTTTTTGTTTATTTGCTTTATTTTTTTAGACAGAGTGTAGGGGTATAAGAAATGGATTGTAGTGGAGATCATAGAATATCAAACCTGAAGAATTTCTTTATATATAACATCCAAAAGAGAAAAAAAATAGCAGCTTTGTTCTGTACATACATAGACGCGGACATCTTAACCGTAAAAAGTTTTAAAAAGTGACCAACCGATGATGTGTATAAAAATGATCCTTAAGTCTAACATACAACTGTAAGACCTTTATATAATTTGAAATGCAGAGACTAAATATAATAAAATAGACCTGCTGCGATGTAAAAATTCTCAAGGCTACTTGAATCTTCACCAGACCAATACCTTCTATTTTTAAGTGCCAGGTATTTATCTGTTTTTAGTTTAAGCATATTTGGTGCTATGTCTAAACAGCAATGTTTGGATAGACATGTATTTTCTAATGAGAGGTACAGTTTAAAATGACAGACAGAATTCTAGAAATAAAAGTGGAGCAATGATAGGCATGATTCTTTCTTTTAGCATGTTTGATTGTGAAACTCATAAACTCCTATATGATTGGGTGAATCACAATGTTCTTTATTTTGACATTATTAAATATGGAAAGACTAGGCTCTGATTCAGAGCTGAGATTCAGCATTGACTCAAGATTCAGAGTTGACTCAAGTCATGTGTATGTCCTTCAGACATAAACCAGATGCATTGGGCAAAGGAGTCATACAATACATGGCCACTGAACTCTGGACTGGGGTACATACTATATATTTTGGATATATATACAGTATATATATATATATACACTATATATATAGTGATGCTGAAAAATGTCATTACTCCTGAGCTTTTTGAAGGTTCTTTAAGGAAATCAATTAAGGGTTTATATGAAAGAATTGTATATAATTTAATATCTAGCATAATGGCCTATGCCAGATGTATTCACTAGTTTCATTAGGATGCGTGCATTACTTAATTATTATTGTCTTACCCTTTACAATCCATTATGTGTGATCATTTCTGGTAAAAATCATTTAAAAAAGTTTTATTTATAGTAAATAAATAGATTTCCAGCCCGAGTGCAACTGATGTTGTTCCCAGCGGACCATAGTCAACTCTAAATCAAGAGCAAGAAAGGAGACCTTTACTGTGTTTAAAAAAAATGGATGACTTGGCAAAAGTTTGGCAGGTACACAAAAGCCTCTCTTTATCCATTTTGACCAACTCCTGAAAGGATCTACACTCATAGAAATATCAACAGAAAAAACGAAGCCAGGATCATCGTCCACAATGTACATCTGTATCTGAGGCGTCTCTACATTGTATGAGCTATCCGGTGGTCATGAAAAGAAGGTTGTAGTGATGGAAAGTTGCTTTAAAAATGGCGCTATACCATATAATTGAGAGAATTGTATAAATACGCACTCCGATATCCACATCCTTTCTAATCATCAGAAAAAAGTGCTCTTCTGTTGGATTTGCTGGCAGATATGCTATGAAAATTATCTTTTTAAGTTCATGTCTTACAACATGTGTAAGTCAGGATAAATGCCTGTATAATGTCCTTCTCGAAGGACCTATGTAACAAACTGCTGTACAATACAGGCTGCACAGGAAGGAGACCACAGAGTTCCCCAGTGTTGAGTCTTAGCCACCATACTCCTAATGCTTTAGCAGGCTTCTGTGCTGTGTTTCAGTCATTGAACCCATTGACCTTGACAATGCAATCATGAAGAAGTGGAGTCCCCCCTCTACTGCCTGCTAGTGTACAGTAGAAGACTGTCATAATGTTCCTCGTCCATCCCTTCATAAGAGGTGGGGGTGAGGGGTTACCCTGTGTAAGAGGAGGTGTGGCTGGGCTGATATCAGCAGGCTGAGGACTGGGGCAGTGGCAGGGCCCGTTCGTTCTTTCGACCCCCGTTCATGTGTGCATAGGGCTGCATCTCGTCAAAGTTGGGCCGCAGCACCACAACGGGCCCGTTGGCCGAAACCTGTCCTGAGTGCTTGTCCGAGGCTTGGCCCGGAGGTGCAGAGGCCGAGGCAACTGGGGACAGAGTTGAAGGAGACGTGGGACCCAGTAGTGGAGTACTAGGGACCGGCATGGGGGATAACTGCTGGGCGGGAAGCGGTGTGGCCCCCGCGCCCCCTGCTGGCGGGGCAGTGACAGCACAGGACTGCCTGGTAGATGCGGGGTCCAGTGGAATGTTCTCCATGGTCTCTACCTCCATGTCCAGCTCCTCTGTGTCCGGGGGCTTGTTCTCCTCACTGTAGAAGAAGCTCATCTCTCTGAAGGGAGGATCTAGATCGTCCTTGATGCTGTTGATAATCTCCAGAAAGGAAGGACGCATCTTGGGATTGTACTGCCAGCACATCCTCATAAGCTCAAACCTGACAGGGATGTGCAAAAATTAAAGGCGTTAATTAAATTGCTCACTATTTAGTTGTTCCTAATGCATTAAAGCTGACAAGATTTTAGTATTAAATGGAAAAAACTTTAGCTACTGGTGTTCTTTTTCACACCAGTAGGTGGCAGGACAATGCAAAACTAAAACTTGTTTGTCAATTTCCACTAGTCTTATAAAATTCGCCTGAAATAACTGCAAGAATAGTGTACTGTATTACTTTAGAGTACATTGAAGCAATACTGTAGGTAGGATTTTAGAGCTATACATTTTGGGCAATTTCCAAGAAATACCATAGACATCCGTCAGCTATCAGTGAGTGAAATGATCTGTTAGAATATCTGTTCTGGTTGATAGCCCCTCTATATAAATCTAATTAGAATTCTGACTGCGCCGAAAAAATTCTGACCAGGGCCTCTTTTCACTTGATTGGTCCGGCAAATCTACCTTGCCTGTCAATCACACAGGTACAACAGGTTTGTCAGATGGCGCTTCGCAATGGCAGACCAACGGGCTCCAGAGAGAGGGAGAGAGCAGAGTAGAAGGGGGTGGGGTTTTGGGTTGTTGATTTTCAAAATCTTGCTCTATTTCGTTCATTTTTAGCTAATTTCTCATTGCACCTCTCAAATCCTATCTACAGGAGCTATAATATATGTAAAAAATATTTAAAAAACTATATTTAGAGATTGATTTAATTAGTTTTAGTTAATATTTGGAAATGTAACAACAATGAAATTCCACACAAAGTATATAAAACTGCACATTTTGTATATTTTGTATTTGTTATATTTGTGGTTTTAGCAAAAGCAAAGCTATATTGTCACTGCAATATTGTCATATCATAATCAATAATTTGGTACGTATATGATGGCTCAGTAAATCACACAAACATACCACGTTGGACCAGCAATAGTGCTTGGGGAATGTCAAAACATCATAAAAGAGAGAATCATTATAGTGTGGCGTGGCGCTATACCACACACCACAACTTCAATTATATATAAACAAGCTAAGAATACCCTCTTAGACTATCTGACATAAACACCTCAGTCATCGTGTTTTCCCTCTCTGCTACTCCCCTCTCCATTTCTCATTATATAAAAAGCTGTGGCTGCCGACTCTTCTGCACCAAAGGAATTGTGGGTAGCTCCTCAAATAGTATTTATTTTTTTTATTACTTTTTTTCAGTATCTTTGTCTTGAAGATGTCATACAGATGACCACAAGCAGCCTCTAGGTATTCCCATGAAAATAAAAGGCAATGTTTGGAGCCAGGCCCATGCTGCAGCATAACCTGTTTGGCTTGAACTTGGTTTGCTAAAAATGTGCTTGCGTGAAATTAGAAGAGAAAAAATATACTACAATCCTACCTTTGTGTCATGTTTCTGCTCCTCACAACACAAACTATCACCTTCAATGGCATATGCTTTTATTGTTAAATATGAACTCGATATTTCTATTGCAATATGGTATTGAAACCAACCGCATTACGTGAGACTACTATCCAGTACTTTTTCTGTACTGATAGTGTCAGGATCCTGGCCATTGCCCTTGTGTCTCCGCCCAGATCTGTGCCTGGTATGGACCTCGTTATTTGTTAACTGCGCTCACCTGTGCCTGGGGTTGTCCTGTGCTTATAAGCCTTGGCAATTCCTCAGGTGAGCGTGGGGTCGTAATACCTAGGTAGCCTTTGGCTACCGGCTGTCTTGTTGCTTTCCTTGTATAGTTACGTACTAGTTTTATCTCTATGTTTTACCCCCTGGTTAACCAGTGTCCTGCCCGTCTTCCCTGTATGTGAGTTTGGATAAACCTAGCCATGGGCTCTGTAACTACGTTTGTATTTTCCTTGTACCTGTTTACCCTGTGTTGGATTTACTGGATTAAATCCTTGTATATTGCCTGCCTGCCTGCGTGCCTTCCTCTTACCGTCTGCGTTTGGGTCACAACCACCACCAGCCATGACAACAATGTTATTTCAAAACGTCTATAATATCCTTGTTTTGACCATGAAGGTTTATCTCCAGTCCTGAAGCATTCTAATTGCCCCCAAATTAAACTTGAAGAGACAGCCCTCCTCATTTGCATAATGATGCAGAAATGGGAAATAAATGGGGCACAAAATAATACAGACAAAAATATTAAAACAAATATAAATAAAAGAACAAATTAATAAATACAATTATAAAGGAAAATAAATAAGGTAATGAATTAATAAAATGGAGTAAATAAAGAAGCAAATTAAAAGAGACATACAATTATGTTGCATGGTATCATTTAATTAATGCCTACATTTATTTTTTGGTGCATTTAATAGGATATTTATTTATTTATTGAGCACTTTAATGTATACAGGGCAGGGGCAAGTCCCTGAGTTCCACTGTTGATAGTTTAGACTAGAGTAGCTGGGAAAAAAGTTTTTGGCAGTGTACACTCTGAGCACTATTTCACTGGAGCTATTATCCCCGCAAACCCCCACAGCATCATAGTGATTGGGGGTTGATGGGCTATTATTGAGAACAAAAGGCTATGTAGCTTGTTTTTTTGTTAACCCGAGAAAGGATATAAGCATCTTTTGCTTAAAAGGAACCCAGACTATGAAGACTTGTAGGCCTTATTAGATAGAACATTGGCATCAGCTATTTAAATGTATAAAAAAACTACAAAATTTGAAAACTCTGAACCAAGTGGAATCTATACAGGATTTGAAGATGTAGATATTGATCATGTAGATGAATAATGGATAGATTTGAATTATATTCCATATTTCACATTTGAATACATTTCATCAGGAGCATGAGTTATGCACAGCTCAAAATAATGGTACATCATACTAAATGTTAATACAAAATACAATAGTTAATATGAAATGTACCCGGATATGAACTATATAGATGTTTTTCATGCCATTTATTATATTAAGTGTCCTTGAAAACACTGACCTAAAAGTGGATTTAATGTGGATTTGAACAACAATGATGCAACTACAACTAAACGTGAAAACTGCTGTGTTTGAAAAGTTGTCTGTGATCTGCGTGGTGAGGAGAGAACATTGCTCCACCATAGCTATCATGTAGCCATAGTCCATCTCAAAAGCCACTGACTTGTGGACTTTGCTCCATGAGATTTTGAACTTGGGTTCACCAACACTCTCCCCATCTTAACAGCCTGTTAAAAAAAACACTTGAAACATAGATTAAAAATAGATAAAGATGTCAGGAACAGTTTGATGAACAATATCCAGTGACACAAAGTGCTTACAAAGGAGAGGAATTATGGTAGTGGTTCACCCACCTGTTCGCATTGTTGTTGTGATTCAGAGCAGCAAGCAAAGAGCCATCATATCATATCCAAAATGTGTTCTCTTAGGAAGGTATTTGAGGTAGGGGACGGGGTACGCCAGCCAGGGCGTAAGATGAGCCACCCCCTGTATCTATGTAACCATAAACAAAAGTAATTATTTGACCACAAATTAAGGAAGTATAGTTCACAATGCTCAAATGATCTGGACTCAAGCACATTGAGTGAGTGGTAAGCAAACCAGAGCAACAAAAACGATGCTAAATGCATCAAATGCATCAGGAGACAAGTGCGTCATCTGTGTACCTCTCGGGCAACCACTTTACGTAATCCACCCAGAATGGGTTGCGTACATGGTTGCGCACGTAAAGTAATGGCAGCGTGAACATTTATGTTATTGTATGCATCGTATTACTATGATATTGGTTATCAGAAATAGACCGACTGTTTGATTTACACATTTTAGTGCTGCTGTCGAGTTATGGAATTACAATAGTGCTAGCTATAAATGTGTCCCTTGTATTAAGCACAAATACAGGGAAAAGAAATTGAATAGTTAAGCCTCAGATTTGAACTCTCAAAATTTTGATCTTAAAACTGTTAACTTGGTTATTGAGTTATTGAGTTGAGTAGTATGTATAAGTCATTGAGATAATTTTTGTTTAAAATAAAGTTATAATTTTTTTAATGATTTAGTATATCTTATTATGGGAGAAAAAACAGGTGCCAGCGCTGCTTTCTGTGTATACAGTAGGCATTCGGATGCTAGAACAGCTAATTGCCGAAATGTGACAGGATTAAAGAGAGTGAGAGAAGACAGAGAAAGTACCAAGTACCAAAAGTACCAAGTACCAAACCAAGGCCAGCAATCTAGTTCGCCTATGTTGTAAGCAAACATTAAATAACAACATTTAATCATTAATCATTTAGAAACATACATTGATCATTCAATTTCAAAACAGTAGTAGGAAGTAGGAATTAAATGCCGGCATTGCGGGAATTTAAACATGGGGGCCTCTAGGGTTCAATAATCGATACAACATGTTGTGGCATGTTGAGTCATCAAGCTGACTGCAATCTGGTGCCGCAAATTATCTGCCATTGCGCTGCTGATATTTTGATTTGCTACATCTGTAGCTCCCAGTTGCTGACGGCGTAGTTATGCTCCGCGGGGCAGAGCTTCCGGGAGAAGAAGGCGCACGGGTGGAGTTTGTTGTCCGCAGGGTAGCTCTGTGATAAGACCTCCGAGGCGTCCACCTGCACCACAAACTGAAGGCTAGGGTTGGGGTGTACCAGGATGGCGGCTGAGGTGAAGAGGCTCTTTAACGCTGAGAGGGCAGCTTTGGCTGCAGGTGTCCATACAAATGGATGCTGTTGGAAGTGAGAGTTGTGAGAGGAGAAGCCAGGTGACTGTAGTCTTTAATAAAGTGTTGATAAAAATGTGCAAAGCCTGGGAAACGCTGGAGGAGCTTCCTTTAGGAATGGGCCACTCTGTAACGGCGGCCACCTTGGCTGGGTCCATGTGTACTTGCCCCTCCGCTATGATGAAACCCAGGAATGACACTTGAGATCTTTTCGCCTTGAAGAATTGGCAGTTCTCCAAGAGGCGCTGGATGACCTGACAGACGTGGCACTCAGCCAAAGATTTTGAGTAGATAGTCGTCGATATATAAAAATAAAAAAAACGGTTGAGCATGTCCCTTAAAATGTCATTGACAAGAGCCTGAAACACGGCCGTGGCATTGCTCAAGACAAAAATAAATAAAATGAATAACATTCTGGAGCTTGTAATTTACAGTCAAAAGTTTTTATTTATTATGAAACATTGTACAATGCATTAAATTGAATAAGAAAAAAAGAAAAAGCAGATTCTATAAGTTGCAGATGTTTACTTTCTGAGGGCTTCTAGCACCGTAGAAAAAAAACACGGGCTCCTTTGTTTACTTCACCTCATCCTGTCAAAAGTAGAAGTCCCAGATACTGAAATTCTCTCCAGCTGTCGTCCTCCGAGTTATGCATGATATCATCCAGGTTTCCAACTCCCCTGCATTCTGAAGGGGAAGGAAGTCGGTTTCACTTGCTGAGGTGCTGTGTGCTGTCATTCAAGCCCAACACCGGTTTGAACACGGCTTCACATATCTTCTCAGATGGGAGTATCATTTCGGGGGTGTACTGTACTTCTTTCCCCATTGGTCAAGGGAGGTGTCCATCAAACATTCTGCAGAATGTTTGATGTTTGATGAAAATTCCCAAGAGGAGGCCATTTGTTTGGCTTGGCCCCGGCCACGTTTAAATACAAGCATATGACACAGCCCTGCGATGAACGCAGATTCTCAAATATATCTATCAATATATTTATAATATGATGCCCACATAACACATTGTGAAAGACATAAATGAATAAAGGCAGTAAACATGTTGTCCCGGGTGAGAGAGTTATATCTCCTCCTTTTGATAAAACCGTAGCGTGTGATTTTTGCCCACAAGGGAGTAGTGTTGAGCAAAGACTCAGAACACTTCCCATGTCATTCTATTGGTGCATGTGCTTTGTGTATACTATACTGTGTATAATATGTGCCTCGCATGTGGAACACAATGGTGGCGTAGCTTTTGCTGAAAGTAGGTCCTAACTTGGGGATTGTGTGGCTATTGCAGACAAAACACTGATTCTGCTTAGATATTCTACACTTATGGAAATACCTTGCCCACAATGGGAGGTTTTAAAATATTTATCTAATCGCATTACATTACATGGCTTTGCACACTGGGCCTTTAATTACAGACAAAGTCGATAGCTAGATGGGGGATTATAGTCCCAGTAGCATGTACTGTGATTCACCCCAGTACACGTTCTCCCTGCACAAGCCTTGAATAATTAACTGACAAATGTAACACGACCGGCAATGAGATCAATGAGATATTGTGACAGATCAACACACATACTGCTGATAGCCTACATTACCATATTTTACCATGTAGTTTGGATTATTCACAGCTATAGACAAGATACAGCAAAGACAGGGGAGTTTAAACTAAAGGGGGAAAACAGGTAGAATATCTTCAGTCTTCTCGTCTGTTGGCACAGCACTGTTATAATGTAAAGTTCTGATGTTAAATAGAATGACAACACAATGGCCAATCCATTGAAATAAAGGGTTTTATTCCAATATATCCTGTACCTTGGAATGTTTCTTTGCATGTTAGGCAGGCCGTTGAGCTCAGCGGGACTGCTCTCTTGACCCGCTGAAACGCCAATGAAACTCAGCAGGTGTATTTTGGAATTTAGTGGGTTAGTGAGAATATATACACATGGAATCCTCTCTCTCTCTGTAATTGTAATAGCCGTCCAACCACCATAAAAAGCATAACCCCACTGTTTATTAAATTAAACCGTTAAGTTGAACACATTAAGTTAAGTTAAACACTGTCTATTTTATGCACATTTGCTTGCACATTTTTCCACGATGGAGAAACATTGTAACCTGTCCAGCACTCAACAATAAATTCAGCCGATAGTGAGTAGGCCTAATCTTGTACAGGACAACAGTTGCACAGAATAAAACTGTATTGTTACAACACACTTCAGAGGCAGGTTGCATATTTAGTTGGCATTACTGTTTGACATGGGACCTATTGCATATTCCATCAGAGCCTGCTCTGAGTGCATCCTATCCGCAGCGGTGATTATCCTGTGACAGTAAGGGGTTTTCTTTTATGTATATCTATATAAGAAAGAAAGCCATGAAGTCGCAGATTAGCTATAGTACCTGAGCTATTGAGTCAGCTGGATAACTTTAGCTGTTTAGATTTGTGTCTAGTGCCAAAAGAGCAGACTTTGATAATGTTATGTGGCAGGTATGACCTTAAGCGTAGGGAGGGCGTACTCATAGTTGTTGTGTGGCCGGTACAACCTTAAGATAGAAATCGGTAATTACTGGTAGCTGGTGAGTAGTGCGATTTAGTCTTACGATCAGCCCGCTACTAGCTTTTGTTCTCGCACCGGGTTGACAACATTGAAAGGCTTGTACTCCCCACCTTACTTTTTCTACACGTACAAACAGTTCGCCTTTGTATGCCCATCTGTCACACTTTGAGTGGGCAGAACCAAATAATCTGACAAGGTCTTTAGCCATTTAGTGGTCCCCTATTACAGCATATGTGAGTGTTGATATGCAATTAAGTAACGTTGGCAATGCTTCCCCTAGTATGCGTCTCCCAGTACAGTTGTCTTGACGAGTTCAGCTACAGGCTATGCTACAACAAAGAAGGAACCAGGCTCTTGCTACTGCCAAGTGTAGCCACTTTTTTCCCAGTGTTTTTATTATTTTGAAGTTTGTACGGTGCCTTACAGTCACGTGTAGCAAGAATAATTAGTTGAGCTGTTTTTACGGGCATATTTAATCTACATTGTTGGTGCCTAGGGAAGGGGGCCGTAATATATTTAATGTGTTTGTTTGGCCAAGTAGCCCCAATCTGGGCAACATCTGCGTCCTCTACTGGGTGTTCTTCGCCTCCTAATAGTCGTGGTGTGTCTAATGATCACCAGTTCCCTTTTGCATGGACTTTAATACTGTAGAATTTATTTGCGTGTAGTGCACTGTTATTCCTCCTCTGCATGAACATTTGTACACAGTGCGTGAAACTGATGAACAGTTGTGGATTGGTATGTCTCTGATCCACCCCTAAGCTAAATGGCATCCACCCGGCCAAACATTGTAGCGCCCACTTTTGATACCCCCCCCCCTAGTGTTCTTTTGGGGAACTGTGGTTTCAGAACCCTAGTTTATTTATTTGGCCCTGATTATTTATGTTTTGTTAGGCCTGCACCTCTGTAATAGGCACTGGTGTGTTGTTTGAATACCCTGTGCAATATTGTGCAAGTTCAATAATTTCCCTATCTTGGGGTGGCTGATGGTAAATTTTAACCACAGACACACTAAGATCAGTCCAGTTGAATGGTGGTAAGTCAGGAAACAGGCTTTATTAATACAATGTGCGCATCAAGGGAGAAAAATGTTTGGCTCTCATGGAATATTGCACCAACTTCCCTCTACCAACAAAGAGGAGGGTCTTGTCATAATAGTCAGGTAAACAAATGTTTATTTTGAATAGAAGTGTAGCCATATGGTTGGGGCCCCTATTCTATCACAATGGGAGAGGGGTCTGTGGCCAGCCTGCGCTGGAAACTATTGACACCTCTCGAGCAAAACAGATGTAGATTACTCCTGGATGGGAATGCAGTTTACTAAAAGTTAGTGACATTACATGTAAATGCGAGGCCAAAATTTGCCATTGCAGCTTGGTGTTGGCTGGGTACCTGTTATGTAAAAACACACACATCCTGCTTTTTAACATGGCTACATTAAATCACACTGAACTTAAGTAAGTTAATGATTATTAAATAATAAATCAAATCACAGTTCTTTTATGGCGTAGTAAAAATAGTATACACATCTGTACGCCTAGCAGCCACCACAGTTTCAAAATCCAGAGTAGGAGAACTATTTTGTGCCTCCCCACCTGAGAAAATAGATGTTTAGGTAGACAGTACATCAAAGAGCTTGGCCCAAATTACAGGCCCAGAGGTAGTCCTGTAATAAAGTCCACTATTGAATCTCACCAGAGCCAGATCTCTTGTTCCCCTTCTCCTATACACTCTCGGCCTGTTCTCCTACACGTAGCTATATGCACTGTGCTTTCCAAACCCCTCAATGAATTATAAAAATAAGCTTCAGTGGACATTCAATTCCTCTATGAAAAAAAAAATTTGTGAGAAGGGTTTTGGTGTTCGGCAATTTGGGAGCCTGGGCTAAATTAATGATTTTTTTGGTGACTTCCTTTGAGCAAGCATCTCTTTTATTTTAGTGCAGCCATGCACTTAGTGCTTCGAGTTATAATTCTTATCGAAAAATAACTTCACAACTTCTTCCCATGTGTATGTGATTATGAATTTGAAATTTCTAAATTTAACAGACTTTAACAAGCAGTTGCCCCGCACCATTCTTCAAGGGATACGTCTCTACTCAGGTAACCATGCCACACTTCTCCCGCTACAGAGCTGATAGACATCACATGATAGACACATTCTCTACTTCTCCCTCTAAAGCTTCATGAACAGTTGGTTTTCAAACGTAAACAGTGAGCTGGAGCAAAAAGTTAGGATTCTGGGGGACCTGCATTGCAATCACAGAGGGTACCTTTAACACACACCATAATGTTTTCCATTACAAAATGTTATGATGAACCAATTATTTAATCTTCTGTTGTTGACAGGGAAAACTGAAATATATCTTTACTTTTAACAGTTTAGTTTAGTCTTAGCTGCAGGCTATGCACTCTGTATGAATACACATGGATTAATTAAAATCATAGCTCTTGGAAACTCGGGAAGCAGCTTGTTTCAAAAAGACACAGTCTGCCACCTCTCATCAGAATGCAAGCACGGGTACTGTACCAGCTTGTTAAACTGGAAACAGGTGCTATTGTTCCCACGCAGTCAACCGAATATATATAGTCTTTGTGCAATGCTGGCTTTTTATTTGAATGTGAAACGCAATGACTACACTTGTGGGACCTCTATTAGACTGCTAAAAAGTCCAAAGATTGCCTAAGATGAGAGAAAATGAATATCAAGTGCAATTCATCACTCTTGTCAGGGTGACGGAGATGGCAATCGTGGGCAGGAAAGTAATTTCATTTCCAGCACAGCCTGACATTGCAAGATGAGCATCAGAAACATTTTCTTTACTTTCTGTCTATGGTGATGATCACTTTGTCAGGACATCTACAGTTTGTGATGAATGGTTGTACATTTCCATAGTGTTTTTCTTTCTCTCTAATCTTTAATGTCAAGTCTTATCTGTTAGATTTTGGTTATTTTTAGGTCTTATTTATTTCAAGTAGCACTGACAAAGTAATTGTGGGAAATATTTAGTCTTATTTTTCATTTCATTTACTAATAGGGTAATACTAGGGTATACAGCATAACACATGAAACTAATGTAAAAATGGAGGCTTATTATTGGGCATGGTGTTAAACAATTGCATTTGTTGCAACCACAAGAAAGATGCAGAATAAAGAAAGTGAGCTTATTATGGTCAATCTGCAAAACTATCTTGTTCCTGAAATACTACTGGTTGGTTTCAGTGGAAATCAATTTTGTTAGTATAGAAATTATCCTACTTTGGCATGTTTTGTACAACATGAGATATTAATGGAAGCATCCTTATAGATATATCATCATTGTTCTTCAGCAATGAAACGGCATGTCTTCACCTCAAGTAGCAATTAGATTTAGGAGTTATCTCTAAGCAAAGTGGTTTTAAGCTGTCATTAGTAATTTCTTGGTAATAGTGTGTTTACAAGGTTTGTATTGACACCAGATAAGAGAGTAGATTTGCATATATTTAATTCATTTTGATATTTTTAGGTTCTCAGGCAGTAATGGATTTATATTTTTTTTCCTTGTTTTATAAGTCTTTCTCAGTCTACATGACGTACGCCAATTAATTTTGCTTGTCAATCAAACCGGAGAGAGAGGAGAGACAAGATAGTTCCAAGATAGTTTCATAATTATTCAAACAAGGAGCTATTTTATTTTCTCACTGGCAAATGAGGCAAATTTCACTGCTTATTTTGTTAGGAACTATTAGGGGCTGCTGGGAAAAGACATATAGAACGTAACTAAGGACAGATTCAACAGGACAGAACGTAGCTAAGGACAGACACCACATGACAGGACAGACAAAACAGGACAGGACAGAACGTAGCTACAGACAGACAAAACAGGACAGGACAGAACGTAGCTAAAGACAAACAAAACAAGACAGGACAGAACGTAGATAATGACAGACACAACAGAACAGGACAGAACGTAGATAATGACAGACACAACAGGACAGGATAAAATATGTAGCTAGGGACAGATTCAACAGGACAGCACACAACGGGACAGGACATCACATAACGTAACTAAGGACAGACGCAACAGGGCCGTATATGAAATAATTAACGAATCACAAAATGATTAGCCTGTCAGACCAGCAATTTTTGAGCTGAAAAAAGTTGTTTGCAACCACAAAATATGAACAACTATTTGTATTAGTATAACTGTGATGGCCGCACTAGCAGCCACACATGGAAGCAACAACTCACGGTGGTAACCCTTTCATTTCATATTGTATGCAATAACTGGACACACAGATTCTAGTTTTAAAAACAGTTTTATTAGTTATTTGATATTAGTTCTCTATTTGGGTGCACACATTTAGTTAACTTTGTCAATTTCGCAAATCTTCAGTTCATTATTTTTGTTTAACTTAAGTTACATTCTGTGAAATCGAGCTACCAGTTCCCGGGGAGCTTTTGCTGGGGGTCTCTGGCTGGTTGACAAAAGGACCGCCAGCTAAATCCTAGCTGCTTAAGTAGGGGCTGGATAAGGTTAAAAGGTGACCAAATGTAAGAACTGCGAAAATTATAAAAGGAAGAAACTGGTATAGAAGAAAAACAGTAGTGCCCGCGGGCACTATACTTGAGGTTGCATAACGAGTTCAGAACATCTTGGAAGATGCCAAGCGGAAGAGAGAGGACTATTGGAAGAATGCGGATTTTAAAACTTCTTAGATCAAGGCGTAACCTTTTATAAATTTTGTGGTTTGGCCTTTGTTTTATCAGCTAGAGAGGGAGGGTTGGAATTCCTTCCTGTCTATGAGAAATTTAAGTAGCTGAGCTAACCAAAAATCTATTTTGCATACAACAAACGTGATTGCTCACATTTCATAAGCATAGAGTGTGCACAGAGGATAATACACATATCAAACATTAGCAGGTCATTATAAGGGATTAGATTAATACCACACAATTGTCCATCTATGCAAAACATAATATTTAATGCATGTGGAAATACCTGGGGAAAGAGAATACGTACTATGTTTCGATTTCATAACTTTAGAAGATACTATTTCAGAACTATTACACAATTATCTCTCTGTAGAATCTAAACATTACTTTTTTAGTAATAATGTATTTGGAGGGCGCATTAGCCTACATTTGCAGATAGGACTACACATATTTTCTTTCAATACAGCAGATAAAGTTAGTGTATACATATATTCAGCTCTGCATCATTGTAAACAAATACGCATAGACTAATTATTGCATCTCACGTGAGAGAAGAAAAAAATGTGACGTGTCCCACACATTGGGATATTCTGGCTTGCTATACCATAAGCATTTTGCATAGTAATCGGTGCTCCTCACGTCACGTTATTCAGTTATCCAAATAAATGCACTGCAAAAGCTTATACAACAACCGAGACCGCCAAGTAGATTGTAGCTTAACAAACTCACCCATGTATGGCAGTAGGCTATAACATATTAGAGAGGCCATCTATCCTACCTTGTTGTTGGTAGAGGACGTGCTTGAAGTAGATGCAGCAGCATATCCAGATTCTACGTTTCAGGGTGGTCTTGGTGATCCCAGATTCCCAGGTTGGGGTGGAGCAACTGGGATTTTACACAATCAGATCTTTCTGGAATTTCTGGGAGTTTGCTGAAACTGTGGTTTGCAGAAATGCAAACCACAGTTAGAGTTTATAGGCACAGAGGGGGTTTGTCAGCCCTGATCCTTCAGAGGGCAGGCAGCACATACTACACTGAGATAGACTGACATGTTAAGGTTCATGACAAATTAAAATCAGTTGATTTGGACGAATGAAGTATTTCTGCCAGTTTAACCACATGGACCACACCCTGTCTCTACATGCTACAGAACATATATATAATATAAGAACATATAATCTATGTGAACAGCTATCAAGTTATAGTAGTATTTTACTTGATGATGTGTAGACTGTAGTGATGGGCAAAGCAGTTCTTTTCAGTGTACAGAATCATTAGAATTAGTTCATTACAAAAATAAGTACAAACGATTTGTTCACCGAATCGTTCAGTGCTTGACCGGAGCTCCGACTGCGTAGTCACACTCACTGAACTGAAACACAGCCGAACGTTCAGTTCAGCTCGCTAACTAATAAACTGAGAACGGTCATTTATTTGTGAAGGAAAGCCAGTGAGCTGAGAATTTAGTTGGATAAAGTTTGCAAACTGAAAGTCCTACCCTTTTATGTAGCCTACAGCATGTCTATTTTTGCTACACCTAATTATTAAATAAAATATTTTGTAGTCTACTAGAAGGAGAGAGTGTTAAGGGGTTTTACGTGGGGTGACCCAAACGCAGACAGAGAGGCAGACAGGCAGGCAGTGGTGTTCAGGATCTTTAATAACTGAACCACAACAGGGGACAAAACAGGAACAGTCCAAGCTCAAACAAAGGCAAAAAGGCAAAAAGGCCAGGGAGAAAACAAAACAGGAAAGTCCAAAACAAAACTTACTCGAGGCAAGGTGCTGCAAGGCAAGGCAAGGCAAGGCAACAGGAGACAACTAGGTACTAACACAGACTAACACAGAGACACGGGAAGACGGCAATGAAGGCACAACGAGGGGAAGGACCCAAAAAGGAGATGGGGTGGAGCAAGGGCGGGGCCAAGGAGAACACAGGAAACAGACAGACACACTAGAGGAACACAAGAGACAAGACCAGGGAACAGGCAGGTCGTGACAGAGGGGGCTTGAGCGAATCAGTGACAGTTTTCATATTGCATATTTCACCAGGCGATGTTGTTGAATTATTGCAGCTAAATGTTGGCAACCCGAATCAGCTGTGTATTTTCTGTCTTAAACAAACCCCACTCCATCTGCGTCGTTTCTAGGGCTGTGCAAAAAAAAAATTGATACAGCAATATATCGCAACATTTATTTTCACGATATACTACATCGATTTCCAGCTCAAAAATCGATTCATTAAAAAAAAAAAAAATGGTATAGGACAGAGGAACACTAATAAAACATGTGTGCTTACTGGCGCTGGTCCAGATTACTTACATGGCACCAGCCCTGAACTACTGGCCTGATACTTGCACCAGAAACAACTGGCGCATGCAGCTCCTACTGGTGCCATCGTCCCCGGTGTTGTTGGGAGCAGAGAAGTGTTTTGCTTCCTTGCTAAATGTAGAGAGAAAGCGAGAGAGAGAGAGCGAGAAAGAGACAGCTGGAGACACGAGGGAGGGAGAGAGACACCAAGAGAGATGAAGAAGGGAGAGAGAGACAAGGGGGAGAGACACCAAGATAGAGACGAAGGGGGGAGAGAGAGACGAGAGAGAGGGAGCAACAGAGATAAAGAGAAGAGGGATAGAAAGCAAGAGAGAGATAAGGGAGGGAGAGAGACAGGGAGAGAAAGAGCTAGGGAGAGAAAGAGTTGAGGGAGATAGCGAGAGAGAGTGAGGGGGGGAGAGAGAGAGACAACAGAGAGACGACACTAGAGATGAAGAGGGAGGGATCTCAAAGCGACGTCGTCTCACTACCAGTGTGTTTCGGCGGCGAAGGCAGAATACCTGTGAAATGTCGGTCAGGGGAGTGTTAATAACCGGAAGCGGAGGCAGGCTCAAACCTTTGATGAAAGAGCTTATTAGCGGCCTCACAATCAGAGGGAAACTTATCAGAAGACCCAAAAGAGCAGAGAGCGGAGCGTTTATTTTTCTCATTAGTGCCCAGCAAATTAAATCAATCCTTTAGACCGGCTCCTGTGAGTACCTCGCAGCCTCCCCATTCTCATTCAACAGACCGCATCTGAAAGCCTTAATAACACCAGTTGCGGTGCGG
>JAODLI010000021.1:2944206-2958215 GCA_027575585.1 Percopsis omiscomaycus
CCTGCTCCATGTAATAGAACAATGTAATTGTAAGTTGCTTTGGATAAAAGCGTCTGCTAAATGCTGTAACTGTAACAGTATCCTGCCACCTTAAGTTAGGACAGTTTAAAAAAAAAAAAAAAAAAAGGAATGTTCAGTTTAAAAAGAGAGCCACAATGACTCAAATGATATGCAGACTCAATGATAAGACACACCTGGTCTCGGAGTGTTGGCCCCCCACATATCTGGCGTTGATCTCTGATAGAAGCACTGTGTCTCATGAGGTAGTGTTGTGGTTCTAAACCATGAGCCCTTAAGGTGTAGGATTTTGCACCCATCTAGTCCAAACAAACACTACACCAGCTGATGTCAGTTCTACTCCCATTCTAGTGTTGTGCTTCTCAAATTGGGGGTGCTGAGAATTTGAAATCATCTTGCAATCGACAAATGAAAAATATTTTTTCTTCTATAGTGATTATATATTTTTAGATTAGCCAGTATTTTTTTCTTAAATATCTTGGCCAGTATATGGCCAGTGTATATGACAGCAATTGGCAACAAAAATAAGTTGATCATAGCTTGTGAGCTATTAAGAACTTATACTTGGGGTTTAAAACCTGAGGCTTTGTTGGAAATCTGCAGCAAAATCAGGTAGTGTATCTTAATGAACCGCTGTTCGAAGGTCATCTCTTCATTCTCTATACAGTTAATCATTGAGTAAAAGCTACTTTTTCAAAGCTTATTCTCAAGGGCTACTTCCATGCACTTTCCCCAGCTGCTCCAGCCATAAAGTACAGCTCTCATCTATTAACGCCTCACCCTCTCCTGAAGTAGCCCAACAACACAACCCCTCCTTGTTCCCACTCAGCAAGCTGTTTTCCCACTGACCTCATGACTCTGTTTTCCCTCTCTTGCTGTCTCTCTCTCACTTCTCAAGTCTGTCCCCTCTGCTTCATTTCTCATCTTCCTGTCCTCCTATGCCAACTGTTTTCCATCACAATGTGTGTTAAAGGCATAGTGTACTACTAATCATGTCATGTATTTTAAGCCCCCTGGTTTTCATTTATACATGCATGATACCTGAGCATAGTTCGGGCTACTATTTCATTGAGGCACACACATGCTGAGTGTGTGTGTGGACTAATTTATAACTACACACTATGCCTTTAACTCCTTTGCGAATCCCCTATGTACAGCATTTCCACATTCTCTACTGCGCCCATCAATTCCCAGTCTGTCAATTGTTCCCAGTGCTCTACCTTTTTTCCATTCTTTATGTGTCATTTCCATCTGTGCACCTGCCCACCTGTCTGGTGAACAGCAAGGCCTCAGCTGCTGAGAAACTGGCCTGGAATCTTCTTCTGCCCCAGCACCCCCACCCTCTCCACTGACTCTATTTCCATTCCCGGGCCTGGGACGCTGGGCTGTGGCTCCGCCCATAGAGCCACAACCCCGCCCCCTTTCTCCTCCATCCACTCAAGCTCTTCCACGCTGAGAAAGACTGTGTCCTTCAGTGAGGAACTGCTGCTGGCAGCCTCCGGTATAGTAGGACTGCTGTGTGCTCACTGGCCGTCATGTGACAGGGTCGCGGGTATTTAAAGTGCAGGGTGAGCACATCTAACATAACGGCCTCTTTGTGGTGGTCAATGTGTCAACAGGCCTCTTGCAATATAATAGGGATAATGTATTTTTGTAGGCCAACCCAGAAGTTGGCTACAATACTGGTTTCCTCATTAAAAACCTTCTAGAATTATGTTTTAATAAGTTTTATTCAAAATGATCATCTTTTCAAGTGAGTCCCTTTTAAAAAAAAATAATAAAAAAATAATTTGGTTTAGAAAGGCAATTGTTGTTAAATGCCAAAATAAAATGTGTACTACTTTAATCAATCCTATGCATAAAGTTGCATTGATGTTTTGTTGGAACCAAAAGCTCAAAAATGCTAATTGGGTTGCAGGACTACAAACGGACACGTGCATAAATATATAAAATACACCAACAAAGACACTATTCCCACATATTTACACTTTACCAGTGTCAAAATGGACACATTTTTGCCTGAAGATAAGCAACACTACTGACTGAACTGGGTTTTGTTCTGGTTTCTCTGCCCCAGCATGGATCAGCTGATAGATTTATTGCTCCGGGCGAGGGAGGGAAAGTTGGATATTCCAAGAACATAGATGGAAGCGGTATCTGTACAGCAGTTGCAAACATGGCCGTGATGCCTGTTGTTCTGTGATTGACGCGCTACTCTTCTGTGATCAGGGATGGGCAGCGGGGGCAGTGTTGGAAAAGAGGCGGGGCCTTTGAAGACCCTCCTGCGACAACAGACGCAGACAGCTCTGGAACAAAGGGTACGGCCATACACACACACACACACCATATCATATTCTTACAGATGCATGCTCACACTGAAGCGCCCTCACTGTTTCTCACACTGCACACTGTTTCTGTGTGGAGGGAGCTTCTGTGAGAGATGAGTAACGGTTCCTTTCTCTGTCCTCTCGACCACTGGTGCCTCAGGGAGCGTCCTCCTCTGCTTTATTGTTAAACGCCAGGGTACGTCCCATCAAACACGCGCCGCTGTGAGATCATCGCTTCCCCCCCCACCCCACCTCACCTCACATACAGTAGGAGTTGGAAACCTTGAACCCCCACCTCCAGTTTAGGGATGTGTGTGTGTGTGCGCGCGTGTGTTTGTTCTGGATGCTGTTCTGGAATGTTTTCCCTCTTGTTTCTGACGTCCTGTCTTCCCTGGAGCTTGATTTGGTCATCCCCCTGTCGGCGGTGGAACTGAGCACGAGCATCTCATCGCCTCATTCCTGCCCCACATTCCAGATCACTAGCTTGTTGTTTTTGCACTGAAGAAGGTGGAAGCGAATGGCACTTTGAATCCACCAGCCGTTCATCCCGCTTGCACGCCTGCAAACACTAGGCCAACGTTTTCGATCATCCTGGCGATAATAGAGCTGCTCTCACACTAGCAGACAGCAGGCCAGCATGATCGTGCAGGCCCCCATGTGGATGTTTGTCACATGTACTCCTCTTTCCCTTCCACCGCCAAGCCCCAGGATGGCATTTGTAGAGATTAGGATTGGGTTCATTTCCTGAACAGTCGCTCAGTAAAATTGTACTGAAAGTTTGTATTTAATCCGTACCTTTTTATTTCTGTATGAATTGCTCTTGGGTTTTGCGTGAGGTTGCACCTCTCCATCTGATAGCAGTCAGTGCTTCATTGGAGGATAGTGCTGAACCCTTGGCTGCATGAGGGTGACGCCATCCCACCCACCTCTCGATGCATGTTGGTGTTTTCCTCACTGTTCTTTGGCCCAACAGCTGACATAGGCCTGTGTTTTGTTAAAGACACTGAATAACAAAGCAGTATTGAGCTGATGTGTTTCTTTAGTAGGCTGAGGGTCAAACAGAAGCTATAGGTTTTGTTTAAGATGTATAACAGTAGCATCTCTAGGTAGGTCGCTAGATACTAGTATCTATCTAGATCTACTATCTAGGATACTTAACTAGATACAGGGATCTAGTTTCTTTCAACGTCTTGGATTTTGACTTTTGTTTGTTTAGGCTTTATAGTCTTGTCTTAGTCTTTTTAACTTGATACTAGAATAAAAGTTAAAAGTAGAGCTTGTCTACTGTGTATCTTTTAAACCAAATGTTTGTAGTATTAGTGCTGCTGAGTATTAGTCATTAGTTAATTTAGCCATTAAATATTATTTGTTTAAAAATGTTGGCACCCGGTTCATAATGACTTGAAGTCGATGCACAGCAGGTTGTTTGACCCGCGACCAAAAGGACTGATCTTTACCCTTCTTTCTATCTACAGGAGTTCCCCTTTTTCACCTTGACATGTTTCCCACCTGGTTTCCTGGTTCATGTCGGGGGAGTGGTCAGTGCACGTTCGGTGAAGCTACTGGACCGCATACACAACCCTGGTGAGTGCTAGGCAGACAGGACACACAGTGTCCTTGTGTGTCTGGTGTGCTCAATGTCCCGTGAAACTATATTCTGTTGATCTGTGCAGTGTCGAGTGTCAAGTTTTTGTCATAGCTGGTTTCCAGTAAACGTGGTTCATTGTCCAGATTATGTTGAAGAGATTGGCCTAAATAGAGACAAAAGGCGTTTTGTCCCGAGAGATGATCTTTATCTAGAGATTCACACCAAGACCAGACTTTGTCTCTAAAGCCGTTCTGAAAACAGGTTGTTCCAAGCTAAGCTTCATGTTTTCCTAAATGTTATGTTCATTTTAATATATAAAACAATTGCTTAGCTCACATCTGTCAAATATTGTTTTTGTATATATCATCTCAAGTAACTTTGTGTATTATGTGTGAGCAAGCTGAATGGTGGCGCAGTCTGGATGCTGTTCGTGTTTAATGTGGTGCTGCCCCCTGGTGGTTAGGTGCAATAGTGGTGCATGGCTCTGATGTGCTGCTGCTTATGCTGTGTGGTAGTGTTGCCTGCAGGTGGCACTGTGGTGAGCGCCTGTGGTTTGCCCACAGCTTTGTCCATGCGTGCTGCCTTGTTTCTGACTGCTCATCATCCCTATCACCAAAATCTAATGTTTATCTATTACATCCAGGCTATTTAAGTGGATTTGCACAGCAATGGGAGATTTACAAGTCAAGCATTTTGAGCTTTTTGGAAATCTGAATCCACTTACCAAATTAAGTAGGCTAATTATGCTGTTCATTGATGGCTTCATAGCCATCTATGGCCACTGAAACTTTAGTGGAGTGCAGATGGTTGCGTGAGTTGGCCTTCTTTTCAGAGAAGGATGGGGACACTCCAGGTGCATGTATGTTGTTCTAGCTGAAATGACCTTTTTTAAGAATTAACAACAAATGGTTTTAGCTTAATGCAAGCTCTCACATTGTTGGGTTTAACTCACAAACCATTCTGAGAACGTTTATTTCCCCTACGCATTGTCAGCCGTAGAGCAACACGTAAGCTCAACGTGTACTGGGAAGTTGGACTGCTAACTGCATGGTCCCCTTCCCCGTATGTAGCATAGCTTCCTGCCTCACTGCAGTAGAGCCAGACCGTTATCTGTTTACTCAAATCTTCTCTTCTCTTCTCCTCTCATCATTCTTCTTATTTCAATAGGCCTGACTGTAGTCCGTGCACAGTGACCGTGGAGTGCTGTTGTCTTGCTGTGTTGTGCTCGTATATGTTAGTTCTGTCTCTTTTCTTCTCTCTTTCTCTCTTCCCTGTACTAACGGTGTGTTCTGGCCCAGCTCTGGGTAACACGCGCTCATACAAACTGCTAGACTGGAATAGTGTCACCGCAGGTATTTTCTTTAACCCCCTCTTACTGCACTCCACCCCAGCCCCAAGGGAGTGATGGCAGCTCAGTGAAGCGTGGCTGAGGAAAGGTTTGTTCCGCGCAAAGCGGTTTCTCCTCGCGCGGTACACGTAGAGTAGGGCTGACCTTACGTTGGGGGAACTCGCAGGCTGCCTGGCTTCCACCAAAGAAATATATGCCATCTGCATAGATTTGTCACAAAAACCTGGTCGATTCAGTGAGCTGCCATTCTCCTGTTTCTAATCTGTTTGAGTGTGTGCTGAGCTGATGTGAGCATGCGCTGCACCCCCCCCCCCCACCACACACTCCCATCCTGCCTGGCTAGACCACCCCCTCCCTCTTCTATAGTGCTCCACCTCAGAGCTTTTCGTTAATATTGTCCCAGCGCTGTTGCTTTCTCAGTCAGCACCCAGGTTAAACCTGCCTAGACCACAGGAGGTTGGGGAGGTTTATTTACCAAGAGGGCATGTGCATCCCTGACTCACTGGGCCGTATTCATACTGGTAGAGGATGGATTGAAGGAAGAGGGGACTATCAGACAAGGTGGTGATGTCGGTTTGAGAGAATGGAGGATGGATTTTTGATGAATGAGGGGGTGGGATAAATGCTCATCCTGAAGCATCCTGAGGGGGGCACTCTAGCGTTGCTTTGTAGTACTCAAAGTACAGCAAATTATGAATATGGCCCTATCCATGCACCTGCCTGTGCGATATACTGCTTCTGTCTCAGAGGAAGCCACCCCTGACCATATATCACTATGGCTCATCTCTATTAGGACACCCTTTCTCTCCCTCTCCTCTCTGTCACTCATTTGTTTTATTCAATCTCAGCAGGGTAATTTCTCTGTCTGGGTTGTTGTCAGCATGTGGCCCTCGCTAGGAGTCATGGGGTGTCGCTCAATATTCTAATGTCGCTTCTATAGAGCTACAGTAGTGCCAACGGATGCGTAGATTTGAACTGGAGGCGTTTTTTCAAACCTTAATCATCAAATTTGCTTTTTGTGGTTTGTCACGTCAAATTCTATTTAAATATACATTTTTTTATAGAATATTTCCAGAAATACAAATTGTATTTCAAATAGTTTGTTACAATTTCTGTTTCTGGTGGCACTATTGTAACTCCACCTATTCCTCACCATTCTCATTACAGAATCATCCAGGATTACTGATAAAATGGAATGAAAAGGTCAACCTCATTGAGATGCTGTTTGAAACAAAGCCTCATTAAACTATTGAAACACACCCATGGTCTAGCTTCCAAGAGTATGATGAAGGCTCAATCCCTAACAAACTTAAAATTGTCTCTTACTTCCTTGTCTTCACCCCACCATCATCAGTAAAAGAAACAAGCTTTTTTTTTAAATTGCATTTCTGCCTGCCAGTCGTAGCAGCTTCTACATTCATTGGCCACTTTCACTTTAATGGGCAGGCAAATATTTTCATTATGGTACCGAACCTTTGAATCTGTTACCAGAAGCTAGCATTTATTGTTAGCTATGGCTGGTAGAGTTGCAAGACTAGCAAGATGCTACCCCTGATGTCTTATGGGGCCAATGTGGCAGGAGACGAGAGACAAGGAGAAGAGACTCCCATCAGTTTGGGATGACGTAAAGCACACTAATGGAATGGGAATGAAAGTAATGCAGATGCTACACTAACTTCAGTAACCCCTGACTTTGCCTTCATCGTCGTCCTCATAAATCAGTGTCATTGTTATAGTCGCGTTGTTTCACAAACTGAGTATTTAAAAAAATTACCTGTATTGATCATTTGCAAAATCAATATTGCAGTATTTAGAGTCCTCTTTTTAGTTGATGGTTCAAGTCAGGCAGATTAGCATAGAGGTCACTTTTTCATTTGTCTTATTTGTAATTATCTAAGAACTAGTTACTATTTGTGTTACAGTTTATCATACATCTTTCAAATAATATCAATTAGGCCTAGTGTTGGCGTTGGCTACCATTTTTCCATTGCCATTTCTTTTGGATTTGTTACATAATGCAGCTAGAAATGCTGTGTGTGTTTTTGACTCAGCGTTGTGTGTTTTATAGAGGAGCCGGAGACTCGGGACGCATGGTGGGAGGAGATTCGCCAGGAGATCAAGTCTCATGCCAAAGCCCTGGGCTGCCACGCTGTGGTGGGATACAGCGAGAGCACTAGCATCTGGTACATTCACACAGCACAAACATACCATGTCAGTGTCTTTGTCTTCTGTGTCCATACACTTATTTTGTACAGCTTACTTTGCTCCTATGATCCTTTCATTTTCTCTCTTCCACACACACGTGTAGAGACACACAAACACCCCAAAGGGTGTTTGTCGTCTTAAAATCATAAAATAGTGACATTTTTCCATTCCTGCCTTTATGTGTATTGATGCTTTGAATAATTAAAGGTGTCCTTTCTCCCTTTCCTCTGTGTTTTTCTCTGTATTTACCTCCTCTGCACAGTGAGGAGGTGTGCATCCTGTCAGCATCTGGCACTGCGGCCATTCTGAATCCACGCTACATGCGGGAAGGCTGTCTGGACATTGGAAGCACTGAACACAGGTGTGTGTGTGTGCACTAATTTGTTCCAATTTAGTCACAAGGTTTTCAGACTGATAATAAGATGTGGAGCCTGATGCCACATTTTCTGTTATTCCTCAGGTTTGAGGAGCAGTCTTACCCAAGCTGTGGTTTCTGTCACATTCCTTACGATGAGCTCAACATGCCTTTCCCCGCCCAGCTCACCTACTGTTACCTCTGTCGACGGCAAAAGGTCTCGTGCACACCTTCAACCTGTTCTCAAAGGCAGGATTAGAGGATCAATTCAAAATAGTCAACTAATCGTTACATCTGTTTTTTTGTGTGTTTAGTTTGATTACTTTTGTGCTATTATGTTATACCTTATGTTATCAAATGAAGTAGTGTGTGTCTCGCAGGCTTTCACATTTTTTAAAGTCAGTTATTTATTTGTTTATATATTTATTTTCTTTCCAAGGTTCCTGATGTACTGTTTACAACCATTGACCTTCCACAAGAAGCAACTGTGACTGGGAAAGGCTGTTTGATCCAAGCCAGGTACAAGACTGTTGAAATGCTCTCTACTTCTAGTATATTTTTTTTCATTTGGCTGTCATTTGATTTTATAGTAGTATTATACATTTTTCATAATTGGATAACACTTTTTTTCCATTAATTTACTGTATTTTTTACACCCTTGATCAGTTACAGTCACAATCCTGGTGTCACAATTCCATATTTCATAGATAAATATACAATGCCCCTTACCCTCCAATTAGACGAGGAAGATCTAAAAACAAAACACTGCACTATATGATATACAATATGGACAGTGTAAAAGGCAGCAAAGTCCCTGGTGCTTGCTAAATCAAGGCATTAGCAACCAGAAACAGTGTGTTTTATAAAATGGTAGCTTCGTAGTTTTTCATTTTTGTTTTGTTATTTTTAAAGATTGATACCTAATGTAGTTGTTCACGGTCCCGTAGGTTATGTCGTATGAAGAAAAAGGCCCAGGGGGAGGTGAATGCGACAGCCATCTCCAACCTGTTGCCATTCATGGAATACGAGCTGCACACTCAGCTGATGAACAAACTGAAGCTTCGGAGCATGAACGCTCTGTTCGGCCTGCGGATACAGATCAGTGTTGGAGAGAACATGCTGCTGGGGCTGGCTGTAAGTTAACCATGGCTTTGAGGGGGGTTTGGAAATGATAATAGTATTATTTAGTTATGTAGTTTTATCGCCTTTAAAAAAAAAATGTAATATTAATATTTTAAGTGTTTTCGTGCGGTCAGTTGAGTAGTATTTTGTAATTGTTGAATTCATTTTGTAGCTGTTTTACACATGCGGGTTATTTCAGTCTGCCACAGGAGTGTATCTGACAGCCTTGCCCGCTCCAGGGGGGATTCAGATAGCAGGGAAAACTCCTGGTGACCTCAGCAATGAGCAGCACGTCTCTGCCATTCAGAAACGGATAAATGACACCATCGCTAAAAACAAAGAGCTTTACACCATCAACCCACCGGTGAGTTTCATTCAACAACCTCCTTGTCTCCAATTCACCTGCAGATCTATATCATAATTTACATGAATCTATAATCAAAGCATGTATGTTTCTTTGGGAAAATGTGTCATTGCAGACGCTCTCAAGGTTTCACTCAAAAGGAAACATAAAAAGACACTGCTTGGTTAAAGAACATGTCAGTCTGAACTATTAGATGTCATGTAAAATGTAATCAAATATGCATTAACTGGTCTGCTAAAATACTTGAAACAATTAGTTTATTAGTGTTTTGAGCAAAGACACCATTGGGGTGTTGTCTTTGATGCGTTAACTATATATTTTAATCATTTAAAAACTTTTTTCCAAATGTGGGGACACTTTTATTCTTTATTTTTTTCGATTTTGTTGTGTAAATTCAGTGAAATGAACCTGCTGGGTTGTTAAGGGGATAATACAATTTTTGCTTCTCTCCCATTTTGAAAGTGTGCATTAAAATCAAATTATTCCTCTTGTCTCTCCCCGCTTATTAAAGAAATTATTTGCCCTGGACCCAGAGGTGTTCCAAGGCATAAACATGGTACTGAGCATGCCCAGTTTCAGCTGTGACTCACAGAAATGCATGACAGACATTTAACTCTTATTAATCACAACACCAGCTATACTTTTAACAAGCTCTGTGTTGGGACAGGGGGAAACAGGACGACGAGTGTTATCCGCTCCAGAACCCACTCTAGACGTTCATGATTCAGTCGTTTGTGTGGCTGTCATAATCTCTTCATATAATCACCTACCTTTCCCATTTCACGTTCGCACCCGTGTATGGTTTTGTGCACCGTCTTTTGCGCCTCCACTTGTTCTTCCAGATTAATTCAGATTAACAGTAAGTCACTCTGGTGCGGGTGTGTTGTGACCTATTTCATACCTCACAGTCCCCCTTAAATGTGGGATTCAGACGGGGGGGGGGGTACTGTTTGGGTCGTTGGCGGCACTCATCTCTGTTCTCGCTTGATTCCCTCCAGGAGCTGACGGAGGAGGCGCTGGGTTCTCCTATCCCCGAGCCCAGACAACGCTCACGTCTTTTCCGTTCCCAGTCGGAGAGCTCCGACGAGCTGTCAGAACTGGACCTCTCTCACGGCAAGAAGGACGCCTTTGTGTTGGAGGTGCGTGGCGGAAAATGCCATAGGAAGTTTGCTGTTAGGGGAATTGTGTGGGGAAATATTAAAATGTTCTTGTATTGACTGTAGATCGACGACACAGATGCAGTAGAGGATATTCATTCTCTGCTTACTGATGCCCCACCCCCAGCAGGTACGACTCTCATATAGCAGTTATGTTTCAAATAAATCATTATATTATATTTTCTATCCACTGCTACCATGGGTCTTATTTGGTTCATCGCTAGGAGGCGTATTGTATTGATATAATGCGTCCTGATACGAGTTAGCATTGTCCCTGCTGCAACTACACTAATAGATGGTAGTATAATAAATATAAATTATTATTCATTATTATTATTCCGCCACATTGACTGTTTCTGGCATGTTCAGTGTTGTAACTTTGCACAAAACTTGGCAGATTGCCAAACATTGTTAAATTTCTAATTGTGGTTATGTTTTCATTATATTCTATTCTGCATTCTAATTCTTTTTGTTCTACATCCTCAGGGTTTTACAGCTGTAACACCGAGATTATGCCTGGGATATACAACTGGACTTCAGGACTACAGGTTTCTTTCCATTTGATAGTCTTGTTTCCTCACAAGTTGTTTATATTGATATAATATGTTGATATAATTGCACTCGTTCAACATCTGATTCAAATTACCCATCTTCAAGCCAATCTAATATTTTTGGCCTCTTTGCTCACCCAGTGTTTTCTTGTTTTCTGATGCTGTGTTTCAGATGTTTACATCAGTGCGGGTCTTTAGGTTAAGTAATGTGAATCTTACCAATCAAAGCCTGAACAAGATCTTCACTGACCTTTGTGAGAACATTCTCAAGGTAAAGAATATTGGTCAATAAGTACTACTTTTATTATGCGTCAGTAACTATTTTCTGGTAAAATCTCTCACTGAGATGTCCTTTGTAGTGGAGAGAAAGTAACTAGGTTTTCCACTCTATGTATCATTCCAGAGTTTTTATTTCAAGCTGCGCTCCATGATCCCTTGCTGTCTTTGTCATCTCAATTTCACCGTCGCAGTACCAGAAGAAGAGCTAATTCAGGTGACTGTCTGTCTCCATTTACACACCCCAGCTGTGGAGCAAACAAAACTGAACAAGTTACCTGCTTCTACTCTCTGCTGGATCTCTGTTTACTCTCTTTCCTCCCCTGTCTACCCTAAGGTTGCCGTAACAGCAGTTGCCATGAGTTTTGACAAGGACCAGACTCAGGAAAAGCCTGGAGACAAGGCTATTACCAAAGGTCTGCTTTTTTTGTTTAAAGCTTAAGGCTTAAACTGTGTAAACAAAAAACATCACTTGCAATGTTTGCAAGATTGGGATTTAAAGTAAACATAATATAATAAAAATATAATTAAACTGCATCCTCTATCTTTTAGGAGGTAATGAGAATGAAGAACAGTTGCAGTTTTCCCTGGAGCTGTGCACAGAGTCCACCAGCAATTTCCCGTCGGCCAAAATCTCAGGTACTCTTCAACCTCTTGAAAACTCCTCTGGCGTCTTTTCACCTGCCCTCTTTGGTACCAGTTTAAGTTTGATTTTGTGTTACAAGGACAATAAATGGTTAAACGGAATACGTAGTCTACGTGGAATACTTTTACAGCGAGTCAGAAACGTTTTATCCCTAGCTTAATTCCTCGCAACTTATATTATTGGAATATCACCGCAATATTTAGTCAAATAAAACTCCCTAGCTCACCACCTCTTGTTTCCCCCCCACTTGATACTTCAGGTACAGTCTCTTTACTTACACCAGCTGCAAAAATCTGCCACAATCATCTGTTAGTGGTTTCTCGACCAGGTAAATAAACAGAGGTGTCCCCTTGCAGAGTTCATTTGTGTAGATGCAAGCGTGGTGGTGTTGTCTAGATAGCACGTCTTTTTTAGTCTTTTTTTATTTTTTTGCTAATGACTTCACTCACAACACAGACATTATAACTAGCTCATCTTAAAAAAGTATTCCTATATTGATTATCGTTTGAAATTGGGATGAGAATTGAAAAAGCCAATCCAATCCAAGTAGTTGACAAAGAGCGTTGTTTCTCTTTCTGAGGAGTGCAGGGATAAATTATGATATGCTTGACAGGTGTTCCAGAGAGTGCCAACTTATCATCCAGAGGTGAGTTTGCCTTCCTGTTTTACCACTCCTACCCCCCTACTACCATGACTACTACACTGCCCTGTTTTTGATTTCTCATCCCTTTGTTTCTGGGACAGTTACCACGCACCGCTCCCAAACCTCATCCTCTTATGTTTCTTTTCTTCTGTTTGTTTGTTCTTTTTTTTCTTTTTATCTTTTTTTCTCGTCTTGTCCTTTATTTTCTTTGTTGTTGTTTGCGTGTGTTTGCGGTGGGTTTGTGTGTGTGTATGCTGGTGTTGGTGTACTGTGTCTGTGTGTGTGTCTGTGTTCTCTCCAGCTACCTCCGTTGATTACGGTTCCTTTGCAGACAGATGCAGCACCTGGCTAGAGCTGCTTAGGCTGAAAGCTCACACCATAAGACGAGGATCAGTTAAGACAAGTAGGAGGACACAGTCTCTAGCACACTCCGGTGATCATTCTTACAAATACTGCACACACACACCTACACACACCCCTCCCTGCATGCCGCTGGGGGGCGGAGCGTAAAAATCAAGCACCAGCTTAATGGCTAGAGTGTGAAAGTTGAAGCCCCGCCCCTCAGGGGGATCGCTAATAGGCCGTTTGGCTAGTTTCATTAGCCTGCTCAGTGTTCAGCCTACTAGCAGGCCTCACCATGTTAGTTTATTGATTGTGGAGCTAGATTTAGAATAGAGTGCAACCATAGGTTATACTGACCTCATTAACTTCCCCCATACCATGCATTTCATAATAGAAAAGCTCCGTCTGTTGAATAAAGAGCAGCTTAGTTCTGTACCTCTGTCTCTATAATTTTTTGAAGTTACAAATGCTGGAAAAAAAATGCAATGCTGATCATTACATCTCAGTAACACTCGCATCGGGGGAGGAAGCTGCTCTTCGAGATGGGGTAAATATTCCTGTACAGTAAGTGAACTGTCGGTCTAATGTGCCTGACTGGACACTGAAGGTCCCTGGTTTTGGGCGTGAGCAGCGCTGAAAGCCGCTCGATAGGAGATAAAACATCTTTCACACTCTTGCTTTCTGCATATTTGTCCCCATCTCCATTTCTCCGAGCCGTGCTCACAGCAGCAAATGCACAAATATCCAATCACGCACCTCACCGTACCTCAATACTGTTATTCACACGTGTAAACGCACACAGCTGTGCCCAGGTCTGTCCGTCTGTCTGCAGACAACGTCTGGCTGTCTTATCAACTGCATGGGAGATTTGGCGCTTTCTGAGTGATTACATGACCACTGTGCTGTCATTGTGTTGCATGCTGACCAACCAGTGAATGTATGCATGCACACACACACACACACGCGCGCGTAAGGGCACATTCACTGACTCCTGCTTCGCGAGCGTTCGGACTCCGCAGTTCGTATCCGCTCCATGTTGGCGTGGTGCTGAAGGTTTTCTGTCTCCC
>JAODLI010000021.1:2958315-2989788 GCA_027575585.1 Percopsis omiscomaycus
GGTTTGGGGGGGGGGTTACAGTTGGCTGGAACTTTTCAAACCACAACCAATGTGATCAATCAGTTTGCAGGTGGGTGGTAACAGCTGTAATACCCCTGTGTGGCCTACTGATTATAACGGGGTGTTACCTATCCAGAGATAATACTGTACCTGGGCTTTGACCATGTCAAGCATATGAGCCAGTTGCTCGAGCCTTTTCTCCAGGCCCCTAAGTCTCTCTTCTTCCTGTGCCGGAGAGCTATGCTTTCCTCCTTGTAGAGACCCAGGAGACCCCAGAACCACGCCCCTCTGGGGCTGGTCCCCTTGGACCTCCTGTGGATAACTGCCGGCCTGGTCCTTCTCCTGAGGGTGGAGTCGGGATTTACTGGAAGTATCCCGCTGGAAGGAATTGGCACTCTGGGCATGTGCAAAATGAGATGGAGGGAATGTCTCTAGTAGAGAGAGATAGCAAATTGTTGAGATGCTTGGAGAGAGAGTTTGAGAGAGAGAGAGAGAGAAGACAATGACAGCTGTTTTGGTTTTGAAACTCTGCCAGTACCTCAAGATGGAGTGACTCCTCTCTACTCCACTACCTACAGTACACGTGGGCTCCCACCCTTTTCTACCCCTCCCCTTACAGCTGTGTGCACTTTCGTGGACTGTTGTGTTCTTTCAAGCAGAAGATAGCCTCCACTTAGATCCTATACACATACTGTACATACCTGGAATATTGTCACAGCTCCATGGTCGCCTTAAATATGCTGTTGTGGAGATCTCAGCAGTCGTCAAATAACCCTACACACAAACACATAGTACATGGACTAAAGAGTTTGGAGTCAACATGTGGAAAGTAAATGGAGGTGCAGAAGGCACCCAAAACACAGTTGCAAAGCAAAAACAAAAAGTGTGAGAAACTCACAATAAACTTGCTGTCCTTCTCCCCTGCTGTGCTGGCCAAAGTGATCGCAAGGTCTTGAGGAAGCTCCAAATGAATCTCCTCTTTACCTTCTCTCCGTACAGTGACAGCCTCTTTACAGTCTACAAATAGAGAAAGTGTACTTGGCTCCAAGCTCAGGGCCAGTCGTACCCAATTTGGCCCTGAAAAGGGGTTTCCTCCAGGAAATATAAGGCTGTGCAGGCCCCGAGCTCCTGTGCTAGCTTGGTACTCCAAACGCAGTGTGTCATTCAGGTTGGAGGAGAGGATTTGAAGGATGGGGCGGGATGAAGACGAGAGAGAAAGCAGGGTGGCACTGGAGTTTACTGCCTGGCGCCCCACAAGGTGCACTCCCATGGTACCGTTCAGGGTGGAGAAGAGGAAGTGGGAATATTCACGTGGGAGAATTAGGTAGGGTGTTTTTGAGCGGAGCTTATGTACCGAGGTTCCCAGATGTTCTGCCTCAGCTGTCTTTTTTGGCTGGGACAAGTTGAGAGCAGCCAGGAGGTCAATCACTATAGGGACATATACAGTGAGAAGAGGGATTAAACAATCACACAAAAAACAGAACAACGCATGCACACAAATCCATACCCATCCAAACACACATCCAAATATTATATTATATGTATGTGGTGATTTCTATCATACCACACGCTAACATAAGTACAATTCTATGAATGCGCACCAGAGACGTGTCTCATGTTTGGACTGTAACAATAAGAGAAGTAGCCTAATTATCTTTCTGAAAACCGAAACCTTAACCCAACTACTGTGCACACCCTGCCTGTAGTTCTATTCATCCCAGTAGAGAATAGAGAATAGTAGTATAGAGTAGTAGTATTCTCTATACTAATAGAATAGTATAGAGAATATCCTGATTGTAGTCTGAAATTTTACCAGTTTACTAGCCGGCTTGCATCTAGCTCTGAAATCTGTTCATGATTTTTAAATTTAACATGGTTAAATATGTATTTTTACCTTATGTATTAAAAGATGTGGCTATAGCCACAAGAGTGCTAGGTGTAGTGTTAGTCTTTGTAGGCGTACATAACACTAGTTCTGGCAAAGCAACAAACATCTCTCACAGGCCCCTCATTTATATCAGTCCAGAGACATGCCTGCTCACTGACCTGAAACGGAGCAAGGAGGTACAACACATTTGGGCGATTGTAATAATAGCCTGTCTGTACTAGAGAAATTTAGTCTCCAGCTTCCATCTTTAGTGGAGTGAATTAAAATGCATTAACTTACAGGATATTGTAGGCCAGTGCAATTTAATGGTGAGAGAACGTCTGTCAGTGTGCAATTATCTGCTTATTAGGTTACAACATGTAGCTTATGTTTTCATGAATCTTGGAGCATATCCTACAGATGTAGAAATAATGAACTACCCATGCCTTAACCAAAATGACATGTGGGAACCTACCATTCTCTTGGTTTCGACTGTGGTGGCCTTGTAAAGACAGCGGAACATTCCAAAGCACGCACAAACATATCTCAAGATACAAGAGGGTCCTCGGGTTACCGATCTCCATTCTCCCGGCGTTAATGAACAACTTATTTGACAAAACACTAGCAGCTTAAATGAAAAGTAAGAGAGCAATATTCCAAGTAAGTCATTGTTTAACGCTTTTTGCTTTAACTAGAGACTAATCAACCCGAGTTCAGAATCGCCCCATAAGACTCAAGACGCGTGCTTTCTCTTCTGTCACCGTGCGCGTCCGGGAAACAAGAAACATCTGGATGCGTGCAGGATTTAAGATGAGTTACTTCAGCAACATAATCATTACCCCTGAGTCTCACTCACTTTCATTTCAGTACCGTAGAACACGGGTGTGGATTCCCGCTTTATATTATCCTTGCCGCCGAATACATAGTTTTTTCTAATTAAAATTAGGCTAATAATTGTCAAAAAAAAACTCAAAGTGTAGACTACAGCTCTGTACCCAACAGACTGCGGGAGGTCTTGGGTGAAACTCCGTTGCAGGATGTTACGGTCATAGCCCTGGGTCGTTTTTATACCGGATTGGAAGATTTCTGATCATGTCTTTATTCTGTCCTCAATTTTCTTCCCTTGTTTTTCTTTCCTTTTTGAAAAAAAAAAAATACATCCCACTGCCCCACAGTGCTCAGTGGTGTTGATTTCTAGAGACCCTCTCCTGGTAATCAGCTAAAGCCTGGCCTGGAGACTGGATGGGAGCCATGCTGGAACATGCTGTGTGAGAGAAAAAGAGTGCGGGTAAACATTAGTAGCTATGGGTCACTGTTTTGGAAACAGCCCTTTTACATCGCATTTTCTGTAGTGGTTTAGTACTGTAGTATGTAGCCATATTTTGTCTGTTGTGCGTTTATAGAGGCGCTCTGAATGTCTTCACACGAAATATTTTGTGTGTATTGTTACCAGACGTAAAAGTATTTTATCCTATGCCCCTATAGAGCAGTGACTCTGCTCTCTACAGTGCCAGCATATACAGCTATAGAACATACAAGTCAGCACTCAGATGGCTGCTGTGATAATACCTAGTGAATGAAAACCAGCTTGACCCACATCTATTAAATCTAATCTAACTGGACTTCAAACTTTTAATGTCCAATCCCGACATTAGACCAGTTTATGTAAGAAAATCATGAAACCTTAAATTTAGAGTTAGAGAGAATTACAATCCTGCCTACAATCCTCTTAAAATGTATCATTTAGAGTTGGAGTAATATGTTTATTATATTTACCCGGCCGTCATCCACATGGTTTCTGGTTTTAGTTAATTTATCTGTTCTTCAGTTATTTGTATATTAGATGATACAAGATACCAGATGTTGTCCACTTCAGTCTTGTGCTGACATCTAATGGACGGGTCTTGCAATTGCCACTCCAATGTGCTGAATGCTATAATAATATGGTGAAATTGCTTGACAAAGTCACTTGCAGCGTAATCTTATACATTAGAGGCACACGACAAAACATAATGATTAAAACACTATATAATACAAGAGCTTCCCTTTGCTAAATGTTAAATATTCCCTTCAACTATATGTTGCAATATGCGAGTGTTCTCCACATTCTCTCATGAACACAAACAGATGTGTTTCCTCCCTAACAGCCCCTTGGGGATGAGACTATTTTGGTTTCTAAACAATAAACTGCCATCTCCAAACTCATGTTTTATGAAAATAGAGAAAAGCATGTCTTTAGCCAACTCATATACTAGCTTTAATTAAATACAAAATTGCATATTTGGGAAATTTCGATCTGCAGTTTAAAAAAATGGTGTTGCTCATATTGTCTAAACCTGTTCTGACATGATCCATCATCATCCCCAGCAGTGTTTACCTGTGGGGTCTTCCTAAAGAAATTGTATCTTTTTATCCATTTAAATGCATGCTCCTGTATGTGTGTGCCTGCACATGTTTTACAGGATGTGGGTTAATCTATAGAGGGTTTGCTTGATAGCTAATCCCTTGTCAGGACCTATTAGCACAGCAGGTAGCACTGCCTGGTTGAACCGAGCCAAAGACGTAAACAGGCACGAGTTGCAGCGCCAAAGTACATGATCATAGACTCTGCCATCTGACATTCAGTGTAAATATTAACATGACACAACTTAGGGCACCAATACTTAAGTACTGAAGTAAATATGCTCTGCTTTCAGAATTCTGGGGAGATAGTTGGACATAGTCAGAGTTGGTGCCAACTGTGTTTAGAACCAAACAAATCTCTTGAGGTGACTTATGACACTCGTCTCTGACCTCCCAACCGACCCTGTGTCTGATTCCAGTCCCTTCTCGGTATGCAACTTGATTGGGCCGTGCAAACCTCCCCCCCCCCCAGGCTTATTCCTCTGAGCTGACACTTATCCCAGGAGACACACTCTAACCTGCTGTCTGCTTTTTGAACATACGCGAGGAGTCATTGTGTGTGTCTTAGTGTACGATTAGTACAGCATCTTATTTTTCCTCTTCCGTATGGGCTTTTAGGAACTTGACCTGTTTCTGTTTCTGACAGGTGAGTCAAGAGCAGCAGGGATGCTTTCTCCACTCCATGTTGGGAGCACATGGGGTATCACAGCCAGTCTGCAGAAGATCTAATACCAACAGGTCAGTCATTTGAACGAGACTATGGACTGAAACGTTGACACATTAAAAATATAATTTTTTGTCAAAGTCACATGGTTGTGTTTTATTCAATTCTCTATAATCATACTCATATTACATTCCAAGTTTGTTTGAAATGTAACAGTTTTGTTCTCATTATCTTGAGGTTTCATTTGGTTCTTAATTAGCCAGTTAGCCAGTTAGACATACTGTTGCTTAGAGCTAATGCCAAGAGGATTTGTGATTATCTACAGACATAGTGTTAATAAAGACAAAAACTCATTAATACGATTTTTCTTTGCATTTTTGCCATTGTACTTTAAATGGCAATCAGTGGTTGACATAAATATAATATTACAAAGATTAGGACATCTAAAACAAATGCACTTCCTGTATAGAACAGTAGTCTGTTGGTATAATATTATTATGCCAAGATATTATACCAATCTGCTCACCCAAATGGAAAGGCCCAGAACAAACCCACTTAGTGAGGATGTGTGGGAAGTATAGGTCGTATAGGTTGAGTGTGTCACAGAAATAATATATCTGTTTAATTTATAAAATAATTTATTAACTATAAATGTATTTTTACTGGTCTATTTGAGTGCTAACAGAGCTAGTACCTGAAGGGGGGGTCCTGAGTCCCTGATTCTCCACGTGATGGGCGTTACTGAGCTACAGTCATTGAGGCTGCTGTTAGACAGAGCTGTTGTCAGTGGCCTGCTGCTTGTCCTGTGTTTGCACACAGGCACCGGTAATGACATCTTACTTCACATTTATTCTTACACACACAATGCCTGAGTACTGGAATCAGTAAGTGTGTTTGTGTGTTTATAGGAATGTCTGGATGGGGTGGCTGTTTGGATGGTCAAGATATATTTGCGATGGTCAGAGAAAACAGCCCTGCAGGAGAAGTCATAGCTGAGCTGATCAAAGACACCACAGAAGACAGGGTTCGCATGAGCATCGATGGAAAAGATGCTATCTGGTTCCTCTTGGATGGAAGGTACCTGCGGCTTAACACATCACCTGAAAGGGCTCTGGACCGAGAGGTAAAGGCATTGTAGAGTACACACAGTTGCAGTGATATTGACCCTTTATAGCTTTCTTACCTGTAGATCCACACAAATATTTGTGGTTTGGTAGCTGTATTTATTGGTAACTGAATAAATGAATTCACCACCCTGGTCGAAACCTTAGCCTAGTCATTTGTTTTCATAAGATTCCTCTGTCAAATGTATCTCACATTTGTCTACAACTTGGGCTAGTGTAGATGTTGGTTAAAATACAAGTTAATTAACTACAGTGATCAAATGGATGTTCTGTGCTCTATGGCAGCAATGACAATACTAATATAACAAAGTTTATATCAAAACGCATGCGGCTTGAACCCCATGACTTGACTTGGATTGAACACAATCTCCTTCACTGCCTTCCTGCTCCCGGCAGGATTAAATCACTGCAGCTGCTGAAGGGTCAACCCAAGGTAGCAGTCTCTTTTATTTAATCTCTTGTCTGTTGCCTATTGTCTCTTTCTCGCTGGTCTTCAGGTACAGGGTCCGCTCCTGATGGCTGAGCTTGCATGTTATGAAGATGACACACTACAAGTAGGAGTTCACTACACTTTTCCATATCTCTAAAGCCTCAGTCTGCCATCGGAGAACTTAAGGTGACGCGTGTCTCCACCTTGTTGTTGTTGTTGCTGTGCTAGGGAGTGTACAGGATCATGGTGCAGATTCTCAATGAGAATGATAATTCACCTGTGTTTGCAGAGACCACTGTCCAGACTCTCATTATCAGTGAGGTAATAGACTCACAAACACAGACACAGAGATACACACGTTCCTACTACAAATGAGCCTAAAATAATGAAGCATGTTTCTCTGCCTCTCTGCCTCCCTTTTTGTTTGTGGTGTAGTTGACTCCTGTGAATAGCGTATTATTCACTGTCCGGGCCCTGGACAAGGATGATGACACAATCATATACTCTCTAGAGCAGACAGTAAGTACTGCATTTGCATTATAAAAGAACGCATCAATTCTGTCCTCATCAGATCAGTGCATCACTGTAGTCGTCTGTGTGTGTGTGTGTGTGTGTGTGTGTGTGCGTGTGTCTGTGTGTGTGTGTGTGTGCGTGTGTGTGTGTGTGTTCCACAGCCTGATGCAGGCTACTTCAAAATAGATCTCCCTAACAGTGGAGAGATTGTGCTGGCCAAGCCTCTGGACTACGAGACCAAAACTGTGCTCACCATCACCATCCATGCCTCGGTAGGCTACCAACACATTATCAAGTCAATGTCAGTATCACTATCAAGTCTAAATAGATTTCATGTTCCTGGTGATTGTGTAAAGGAAATCAAACATCCCCTATTTGTTAAAGCACAGCAGGCACCCCACTTCTCCTGGTGTATTTTGTACTCTTTACATTGAGTGAAAGAACAGTAAGAGACGCTGAAGGTGGAGCCCCTAACATGAGAAACAACCCAGCTTTACTTATAATTTCTCCAGGAAATGGACACAGCCGAGCACTACAACACCAGCACCACTGTAACTATTACCGTCCTGGATGGAGATGACCAGTACCCCCAGTTCCTGCCCTGCACTCTGCTCTTCCAGGACCCGTCCAACCACATCTGTGCCAATCCCGTCTACGAGGCCAATGTCACCGAGGGGGAGGAGGTCAGTGTTAGGCCATGACCCTTGTTGCCCTTAAAGCCTCAGTTGAGAACTTTACAGTACAGTAAAGCACTTACAATAACCATATGGTTCACTTCAAAACCAAACAGTGGACATGTGGACGTCAGGTTGGCCATTGGCCATATTTGATCTAGTTCAGTCTCAGCCATTAAGGTGTAACTACTTGATGTAATTTCCCTATGCCAGACGTAGCTAGACACGAGATTATCAGCCCTCTAAGGTCAAAGCCGGCTTTGCTTATACCTTGGTTCAAATCAGAATTGCAAATAGAAAGGCTTTCATGAACGGGCAGTTGTAGTGGAAAAGTTTTACCTATGATAAATGTTTTACCTATGATATGTGTTACATGGCATCACAAATATAAATGGTGTGCCTCATATTACTTTAATCTGTTAGAGATAGCGGGAGCCTGTTAAAGTACAGACAAGGTCAGCCGTTCTGTGCGTAGGACCACCTGTTTGAGTTAGCTATTGCACAAAGAAGTACATAAGAAGGCACTTTGTGTGGAATGAGTGGGTTTCTATTGTTTACTTGATGTGCTTTCTGGGACCATTCTGGAGAGTTGTATACAATGTATAACTATACTTTATAAACAACCTTGAGGGACATGATACAGCCTAAACCAAGCTGAGGAGGAGAGAACCCTCACCTCCGGAGTTTTTAATTTAAACCCTGTGCCAACTCGGCTGAGTTCCGCATCTGATCAGAAACCTTTGCTTCTGACTGCCCGTCTTGCAACACGTTGATTAAACTTGACCAAAAGATAGCCTGTTGTTCGAGCCTTTATTACAGAAATTTCTACTACAGCAGTAGTGTGAATTCTTATTGTACTCAAATCAGTAAAAAATAAACTAAAAATGACAGATTTAAGTAGAAGTTCAAGATTGTTGCACAAACAATGCTAATGCTGATACACTGGCACAATTCTGAATATTTTGTGTTAATGATGGCTTTATTCTGACATCAATAACTATTAGAAACATCTTGATTCTAAACATGTTCTTGTTTAATTTGTCTCTCTCCTGCAGCACCACTGGCAGTTGTGTGGTTACAGTTATGGGAAAGTGTAATTTGATTTGTCAGTGTGTATTTTACTGCAGGATATTGTTCTGGACTTCTCACCTGGTCCCATTCATGCTGTGGATGGGGACAGAACACTCAGCTCTCCCCTCAGCTATGCCATCCTCTCAGGTACCACACACACACACATACAATTTGAATGTTTTATAAGACACTCTCCAAAGCGTCATACAGTAAGTTTATGTATTTAGGATTAGCTATTTAGGAGCAGTTATGCATTTTTGCTCAACAATAGAAGATTATGGGGCCATGTCCACCTGTATGTACCCAATGCCATGGAGATATCCTGTCCCCAAAGAGCCCTATTTAGACAAAAACTACTTTCTTAAGGAGGTTGATGGTGCGAAGTGCTAGACCACCATGTCAACATACACTATAATACAATAACATAGTGTGACATGCGCAGGCACATGTGTATCTGACGGTAGGTAACGAGGATGGACATTTCCTGATGGACAGGATGACGGGGGAGGTGAGGCTGACTCGGAGTGTCAAGGATAAACCCCCCACCCCAACGCTCCACCTACAAGTCATAGTGAGACTCACACACTCAACAGTGGGATAAAGGACTTGAGATACCAAGCCTCCTTTCTCACCACTATACCCTCCTTCCTTCCCTCTCTCCTTCTGTCCTGCCTGTCTCCTCCCCACCAGGCGTACCAGGATGACGACCCCAGGAAATACACACTTACCACAGCGTTGGTTCGTGTGCTCGCCGTGAACCACTTTCCCCCAGTGTTTGACACAGATGAGTACCATGGCTTTGTCATAGAGAGCAATAGCCCCGTGTCTCTCGTTAACACGTATGGCAACAAAGCCCTAATGCTGCACGTTCAGGACCGGGACTTTGTGCATGTATGAGATACAATTGCTGCTCACACACACACACACACACACACACACACGCGCGCACACACACACACACACACACACACACACACACACACACACACACACACATAAACAAATGCAAGTGTGTCGATGTTTGTTTTTCTTTAGTCCTCTCTTTCTCCAACTATCGGCAGGGGGTCAATCCCATGATTCACTTCAGCTTCGGTCCCACATCCAATCACACGGACATCTACCAGGTCACACAGGAGGGGCTGCTCATAGCAAAGGCGCACCAACTGAAGTCAAAAGAGAAGCACATTCTAGAGGTGAGCTAGACAGACACAGACACTGCCTCTCCAGGCCAAGCTCCGGTTGAGTGACCTAGTGACGTGCTAACATGCTATTGAGTGTGGCGCAATGTCAATACATTGGGTAACACTTTATTTGAAGGGGTGTGCATAAGACTGACATGACACTTGACAACTTGACATTAACCGAGGTGACATAACCTGTCATGAAAATGCCATGGTAGGCCTAATTATCAAAGTTAAAGAAACGATTTAGCTTTATGTGTTAACATTCCATGTGTGGTTGGTTTTAACACACAGTGTGCCATGTCCGTCTCCAAATAAAGTGTTACCATACATTGTTACCTGTTGAACTTCATTAACGTAAAGCTCACTAATCTCATAGGGATTATAATATTTGACCATTCTGTTTATGTTGACTGTAGTGATGATGATGATGATGATGATGTCATCATGCAGGTCACAGCTGTAGACCTGGAGTCGGGTGATACTACCTATGCTACAGTGTTAGTGGAGGTGTTACCTGAAGGACATGCAGGTATAGATACACACACCCACACACCAAGAAATGCATACAATATAATGGTGCTATGAAAAATACAAAATATTACATTACAGAATTATGTGTGTGTGTGTGTGTGTGTGTGTGTGTGTGTGTGTGTGTGTGTGTGTGTGGACATTGCAGTTCCTCATAGTCCATGGGGAGATGAGCACATCACAGGCTGCACAGTGGGCAAAGCGCTGGCTTTGTGTGTCTTGTTCATGACCATACTGGGCTGTGTCCTGTGTGCTGTGTCATGGCTGCTGAGGAGACATAAAGGCTACATGGACCCACGGGAGAGAGGTTGTGTGGCCCAGGGCAAACACCGCAACGTGGTGAGATGACTTGTCTTACTATCAAGCAGCCACACAAAGCTAAAGGTTAGGGATAATTCAGGCCATGCTACTGTAAGTGGTCTTACGATTTGCTTGCTGTAACTGGTGTACGACCTATTTAGCTATTGACAAATGTACTAATTCAAAGTCGCTTTGGACTAAAGTGTCTGCTAAATGCTGTAAATGGTCTGGCCATACTGATTTATATGACTACTAGATGGAGAAACAAACCATGCTCATTTAGCACCGTAATGAATCCATTTCATAGGAGCCCATTTCGGGGAGAATACTTCCCTAACAGGAAGACATACATTCTTTAAAAGGCGGAAGTCCTGTTATAAACTTTATGTTGCTTTTGTTCATTGTGAGAACAACGTTCTTGGCATTCACCATAAAAAGAATTGAACGATAATGCCTGCCCATTATCGTTAAATATTTTTTTCGACTGATCTTCCTGAAATGTCTTTTCATCTGTTCATACAGAGCTTGAGGTGGTTCCAACTGGTAAGTTTATAATCTAGTCCTTCCAACGTCACCTTCTTTGTTGTGTGTAAATGTGTTGGACCAGGCATGTTCTCCACTGTAACATTTAGTTAGTGGAAGAGTCCATGATCTGCATTGTTGTCCTCATTTTGATCCGCTGATTGCTGTCCCTCCCTAGATGAACCAATGTGGTCCTGCTCAACATATGGACGACGTACCCTTCAACAGTGAGGATCTTGGTACCTACAACCCATCCTTTGTTCAGGAAACCCAAGGCATCTACATCAATAAAGACCTGCCCCCCTGCCGAGGTCCTGCTCTACCTGACAAAACTTTATTTCCCACAGAAACCATTCACAACCCTGTGCTCCTTAATAACAATGTTTCCCCACCAGCCAATTGCCCCTCCAGTTCACCAGATAGCCCTTCAGATGTAGACCTTCAAAACACCACCAACGAGAATGTTGGCTCATTGACCCCATCACTCAACACTTCCCCGAAGGCCTTTGTGGGCCTTGAACCTCAAACCACCTGCCTTGTATCTAAAGGGGTTCATTCTACACCACCTGCCCTCCCCCCTGATTCACAAACTACACCGCCCATAGTTGGCCCCTCTTCTCCTACCACCATAGATACTCACATACTCACAGAAAAACCCTCATTTTCCAAACCAGATGCAGCTCCTAGGTTAGAGTCCACACTTTGCCCAAAGCAGAACACCACACCCCCACCCACAAAAGCCAGGTTGGTAGACCAACCCCCTGCCTCTTCAGACCAAGCACATACACATGAGCACAAGGAGGGGTCGGCAGATACAGGCAGCCCTTCTCAGGCACTAAGGCCTGCAACAAACGCAGGAAACCCCATGGGGAAGGTCGACTCTGAGAGCGATTTAGACTCTGACGATGAAGAGCTATTTAGAGCGCTTGCTCGGTGTAATCCTGTTTTTATCACCTTTAATAAGTGATGCCACTGTAATAGACCAGGCACCGAGAGTCAGCGGAGCACATAAAGGCGGATGGAAGCGCCTGACAAAAAGTCAGTGGACCGGCCGGCCGGACGAGCGAGAAACACTACAGTCTGGTTCGGCTGTACTGTAGGTACTGCCAAACCACACAAGTGGGCAAAATTAGGTACTTAGACATACCGTGGAAATGCTTAGTAACCCACATCACACACAAGTATATAACAAATGGTAAAGAGTAAATGGCACAGAGATAGGTAATCAGTTAACTTTTTAGTCTAGTAGTCTAGGTGTTGGACTGCCGGAAGGTTGTGGGTTTGAGCCCTAGTAGCATATGTATAATGCATTTAAATAAAATGCATCATACATATGCTACCTTAGACAAATAAAAAAGCAAAATACAATATATACTGTAGTCTACTGTCCACCAGAAGAATGATTTGTCTGTTTTCATTTGTTTTAATGATTTTTAGTAGCAGGGCATGTTGTGTTATGCCTACAAACTGCCTCAGTCTTTTGTTTGAATGTGGTCAAAGTAATTTGAAAGAAAATGAGAGGTGTCATTTTACACACTGTAAAGAGATATTCACTATGCTACTTTGGCTACATGTAATCTAAAGTGTTAAGTGTAAGCCAAATAGGGTCTAACAAGTTATCGGAAAAGCTATCAGACAATCATTTGGGATGTTAATTGGAGTCAAGTGAGCAAAGGATTATCAAGCAAGTATAGTTTATCAAAATTGTCACTTTAACTAGCACAAGAGAAAATTAACAAATCTCTGAAAGACATTAATGCCGTTTGAGGTTCATATTAAACGAAACCATACAACCAATACTGTAATTAAATGTGTTTTATTCAGAGAAATGTTTACCAAATCTCAAAAACTGGACCCAGCTGTTGTGCAAAGTCTGCACAACATATTTACAGTAAAGTCACTAGTGAAAGGCTTGTCACTTTAAGTGAGCATGTAAAAAACATAATATAGTTTAACATACCATAAGAAATATCAGCAGTGGTTATAAAGAGTGTTGGTAGTGATAATACAAGTGTAATAGTATTTTAACCCTCAGTATTAAGTATTTTTAACCGTTTCAAGGGGGAAAACCAAAAAAATCCAAATGCTTACCAAAGAGGGTTTACTTTTGCTTGGCACATAAATGAGTAATTATTACAGATAACTAAAAAAAAACACAACAAACAGGAGTATACATGTATGAGCACAGACAGGCGTGCACGCAAGCACACACACACACACACACACTTCAGCGGTTACAGAAAGGGCAAATGGTTGGCAGCAGTGTAGGATAAAGCATCCATCAGTCCCTCAGAGAAAACAAGTCAACTCTATTCCTATTCATACAGCATAACCCACACAAAAGTGGGAACTATATGTCCAAATGGGTGCTCTGGGGTACAACATAGCAAACGTAGTGTGACCCAATTGCTGAGACTGTATTGCACTAAAACCCTTTAACCATTGGAATTTAATGTGTACCCTTCCTATTAAACATTCTTATGTTATATTTTATGAGATACTGTGCTCAATATGAATAAAAGAACTGAAACAGCAATTAAAGAATGCATTTAGATTTAACCAGAGTAGTAAAACTATAGATGCTAAAAACTCAGCTTTACAATTTATGGTCAAGCGCATTGCAGGAAATTGTTACCAAACAAATTTCATTTTATGCAGACTTAATAATTTTTGTTCTGACAAGGCTCTCCAGAGAAACTTTTTTTTTTGTACATAAATAACCATTTAAAAAAAATTGAACTGCACATAATCAGTCAGTCAAAACTGGTCTGCACTTTTCCTAAAATGCAGAGGTGGGAAGCAGAGCAGAACCTTGTATGTACGACATGTATCCCAAAACACATGTTCTACAACCTAGTATGAAGACACATTGGTCACACACACATGCAGATCACTTAAACTGCAAGTGTGAACAATGGGAGACATTCAAGAAATCAAATAAATTATTGTCCGTGGTGTTTGGGGTAGTAGGGCTCATCTTCTATGAACAACCAGCCGCTGTAAGAGGAGCATGGCTGTCTGGAGATGAGCACAGTCTTTCAGCCATGTTGAAACTAGAATTCGTCGTGTCTTGCAAGGGCCTCTCCAAAGTCGGTTGCCTGGCTGCCGACAAACAGGTCATACTTATCTACAATTTCCGCCTTTGTCAGCTTCCCGTCCTGAGAGAAGAGGAGAAATTTGATCAGAGTTTATGGCCAAACCATAATACCCGACTGAAAAGAGAGGGCAAAGCAGGCCAACACAACTGTATACATAAAAAGGTTGGCAGTTTTTTCTGCCAACGTGTTCTATGTGAATGAACAAAAATTTGAAAAGTTGTGCCAAAATCCCCAACATACTTTGTCTGCGTCGGACTCGTAGACCAGGTGCTTGGACTCAGCCTCTGCGTGGTCATAGTCGCTGGGCAGGATCCAGTCTCTGGTCTCCTCCTTGTCCATTTTACCATCTTTATTTTTGTCTCTAAACTCAGAGAACTGTTCCCTCTCTGTCTTCACCCATTCGGGTTCAGAAGGATCCCCCTCCTGGTTGTACATGTCACCTACAGGACAGAAGGTTGGGACAGTTTGAGTAAAAAGGAAACACATACAGACTTTGTTGTAACGGTACACAACGAGACGAGATATTTGGGGGGTAACAATACGATGCACACAATTAACAATACTTCGATTTTGAGGTCACAATTTGATTTATAGTCCACTTGGAGATATAAAGAATAACCACCATTGTGTTCATGTCACTTTTCCTCCGGCTTGCTCTGCACGTTTGCTATGCGTTTCTATGTGAATAACCCTTCCCATTATCAGTGATTGGCTCAGGGGCAAGATTGTACATTACCCATGAGAAACACTGCTGTTGTGTGTCAACTCACCAATGTACTCATCCAAGTCAATAAAACCATCTCCGTTTTTATCAATGTCTTCCATAGTTTCCTGCAGGAAGGGAAGAGCGCACAAAAATAAAAAAAAGATACACCGGAAAATGTACAGAGTCGGGACAAGGTCTGTGTGTGCATCCCTCACCAGTACTACGATGTCTTTCATGTGGTCATACTCTTCAGGGTGAAGGAAGGCTGTGAACTCCTCCTTATTGGCGTTCAAGTCTGCGTCAGCATCAGCCATTTTGAACCGCCTCTCATCACGAGCCATCATCTGCCTGTAGCTGAAGCCATCTTCAGGGTCAGGGTCATCTGACGGTTAAGAGGAGACAACTTTGTAAAAGTGTACGCATGTGTCCATGACGTCAGGTAGATGTATCAATACAGACTGCCTGCCGAAATACATGTTTTTAAAATGGGAACAGTTCCAGTCAATACAACAAGAATAACTATATAAATAATTATTCCAGGCTACACTTTTAGTAGTTATTTGAATGTCCCTGAATATCTCTCTGAAAACAATATGCTGTTTGGCAATCATCTATTATCCTATTGTATGCATCAAGGACTAGGTCTATCAACTGTAACCAATGTGTTTGTCCTTACCAAGAATGTATCCGTATGTGGCATTCTTATACTCATCCCAGGACACAACTCCATCCCCGTTGAGGTCATGACTTTTCCACTGCCGGTCCACATCATCGTAGATCCATCTTTTCTGAGCATGCTTGATCCAGTTCTTCATCTCGTCCACAGTCACATAACCGTCTTTATCCTCATCTATGCGTTCTACTAACTTACTGCACAGATAAAGATCTTACATTATGCATACATTCACGTTTTTCCTCATATCTTACAGAGTTAGGTCACGTTTTCTCAAAAAGACACTATACATTTCTACCATTGTGTTACAATACCACAAAAAAACAATGCAAACAACAGCTTTAAAGAGATCTGCTTTCTTGACACCAGCAATCATCCAGAAATGTGTGCAAAGAATGGTGAACATGTCCTACTAGTAAAAACATTACCCTAGCCTCTCCTTGCTCTCCTCAGGTGTGAGTTGGTCAAACGTCTTGGCCTCCTCCTGGCCTAGGAAGGCTTCATGGTCATAGTCAAAGTTCTCCGAGTCATCATGCTCTCGGTCACTGAGTGGTTCATCGTGGTGAATGCGCTCCTTCTTTTCGGTAGGTTTGCTGGTAGCATAGACCACACAAAGGGCAAAGCACATTATAAGTGGCCGCAGCTCCATCATTTATGCACACGCCTTGGCCTGGAAAGGGGGAAAAGGCAAAACATTTGTCACTTAAGCAGTGTATTTCATTAAAACAAGGAAATACTGACTTTGCAATTAGCACACTAATGACGACCACCTCTAGGTTTCAAGTTTACATCCTTACTTGTAGGGTCTAAATGTCAGATGTGTAAATCCCACTATAACCCCAATCTTGTTTTTAAAGTGATGGTTCCCGATAGGTTGGATTTGAACCAGCTTTTATACATCAAGGAATATGTGTTATACTGTCTAAAAAGATCACTTCATAAAAAGTAGAGAGTACCTATCTCACTTCTACTGTTTTCTCAAATTTACTGATGGCTGCCGTTTTACATGACCGGTAGTAACCTGTTACTTTAACGTTGTTGGATAACGGGCTCACAGTGACATGGCATACCTATTCGTTTACGACAATGCGTCTACTATTTCTAACTCACTAAACTTGTTTTAGTAGCGAAACCAAGGTTACTGAGGCTAACGCATTAGGTTGGCTAGATACCGTTAGCTGACATCATTTTCACTCCGAAATAATAAAAAAAAGAACCCGCCTCAACTATAAAATAATAATAAAAAATGAGTATCACTATTGTGTATTAGCAAACAAAACGCTAAGGGAGAAAAATGAAATCGTTAAGTATAAAATTATTAAAATAATGACATTGACGATAACTCACCGGTTTCTTCGGGAAGACTAGTTTTAACTTACACCCTCCCAGGATACACACCCATAGACTTCCGGTGCTAAAACGCCAACCAACCAATGACACTTCAAGGAAGTAAGTGCGATGTCGCTCATTCATTGGTCCACTTCAGGAAAACATCGTTGATTGGATTGGCCAGGAACCGCCACGTCCTCAAAGTCAACAAAACATAGTTCATTCATGAAGTAATTGTTCTCTTGTTGCACATGTCTTCGGATGCATTTTCGCCCATTAACCATCGGATAAAAGTTGCGTAGGACCTACCGATTAATTTACACAGTAAAAAGACAGTTTGCAATATACTAGTTATTTATTTAATGCAGCTGATGAAATCATAAACACAAATATACAGTAGCCTATCCCTAACTGGCAAGTGCCCCAGAGGTAGAAAAATTCAACAATATCCAACATTGTTTAACAGCAATTTTACAAAACCTTCTGAACTGAAAGGACCAAATATCTCAGTTCTCACAGTTTAGTATCCAATTTCGACAAGAAAAACGATATTTATCGATAGTATCTATCAGTAGAAATAGTAGGCTACTATTATTAATGAATCAAGTTTGAGTTGAAAAGATATATAAAATTTGCTCTTTGAATTTGAAAATACAGGTGCCAATATTCCCAAAAGTGCAACAATTCAATTCTTTAAAAAAATAAGTCAAATGAGCCGACTTCTTTACCAGGAGCACAAATTATTGGTACATGAGCCATTTTACTGTTTGTAAATATTATAAAAGTTTCTGTACAGGCTCATTTACCATATACAGAATCTTGCAAGATATACGACACATAACACTGTACATTATTCTTGCCATACTGTGCTCTTACTTTCACACTGTAGTCTGTAATGGAGACTAGTGAGTTTCACACATAATACTTGTGTCCACTACTCATACACACGTTTCATTTAAACTGATCCCATATCTCATACATCTCAACCCACTGCCATGTCTTCATTATCTGATTTGTTCTTCTGGTCTCCAGCCTCTGCCTGATGGCAAGCATCTTCTGAGTCTTGGCTTGAGGTTGTGCCGCCTGCAGGGACACCAAATGGAGACGTATTTAAACTTCTAAATGTTCAGAAATTGTGATTGCATGAATGGTATCTGATGACCAGTATGCTCTATGTCAGTGTTTCTCAATAATAATTGAAACATTAGTGATATTTTTCAAAATAATTTTGATATAAATAGGCCTATAATATCATTTTGCAGTCTAAATAACCTTTAAAATGTAATCGTCCTCTTACGTCACCACATTTTAAATTGTATTTATTTATATAGTTATACCAGAGGCATTATAGAAGAGACAGGCCACTTCAAGAATATTGAATAGAACTCAATTCTGTAGTCCGTAACTCTAAAGATGGCAGTTGGATGCACATATGCCGCCCCTCCCCCAAAGAGCTGCCTGCAGGCGTTACCAAGATGGCTGCCGATTGGCCAGACTTTCCTATAAGGACTTTGGTTATACTGAAAAAAGAGCTTCCAATCCAAGGCATATGTGGTTTGGGAAATAATAGAAAAAAGGTGTACTGAAGCTAAAACAGTTTGAGAACCACTGCGCTTTGTTGCTGACCTGAACTGGTTTCACCTTCTTTCTTCTCCGTAAGGAAGATTCGCTGCATCTTCAATCTCTTCACAGTATGACACTTATACTTGAGGTCAATCTTCTCCTCTGAAAACACACACACACAGATAGGGCAATTTTAAACCATTTTAATGGTAACTGGTGTATACAAAAAAGAAAGATGGGAACTTACTATTCGGCGGCCCTTCCTCAAATATCACACATGTGCCCATGGCATCTGATCGAAGTAGAAGAGACAAAACTACAATGTAAGTTGGAGGTACACACAAGTAAATACAGAGCCCTGTTACATAAAGTGCACTAAGAAAAGTGGGGATTAAAGTCCAAAACCTGACTTGAATGAACCGAACAAATCAGTTGGGGCTAAAGAAGTTCCATAACTGTCAATTCTAGTTCACACAACCAGACTAATTTGAGACAGGTTCAAGTAGTCAGGATAACTTCATGTGCATGCTGTTCTTAAGCAGTCCAAGAGGTCGAACATGGATCAAATTGATACACAATGGCAAAAAGCAATTGTAAAGTGAAAGCGGTGATGTTCACAGCTACTGAGCAGCACTCAATATTTGAAATATATGAAGAAATCAAAACATAATAACCAATAAAGTTAATACAGCTGCCACAAACAAAACAAGAGAGAGCAACTAGTGCTGATGACGTCAAACCAAAAATACGTCATAAACTAGTGTAAATAAAAGAGTTGAGTTGCCCAACTAACATCTTTGCCTGCCCATCAGATGGTTCTAGAGCCGGCACAGAGTCTATGGGATGTTCTATTCGCAATGTGTAGCCTGAGTAAAATTTAAATACATGCAGTCCCATCTCTCAAGAACCTACCGCTCCTACGGGTAGGCCTATTGGGTACTTCTATTGGTGTAATCTAGATTGAGACATATTTTATGTAGCATAAACCTAAATGTTTGATATCACATACCATATAATTAAACGCGTATGAAGGTCTACATCAATTATCATTGCAGAATGTATTACAATTTATTATTATAAGTTGATTTTCTATCAATTTAAATTTTGATAGTGCTTAATAAAAAGTACCATTTTGAAAATATGTTCTAACACCTGCAAACAGTACCTCAATGCAACATTATTTCATTTTCTGTATTCTACTTCAGAAGTAAATCTGTAATCTTACAATTGTGAAAGCAAGCTCTCAAGTACAGCTAACAGAATTCTATGTGATGATGAAGGGGTATCTTGTCTTACCAATGTGAATGATTACAAATATGCTTTCCCCTGCATTTTCTTACCTTCATACTCTCCTACAAATACATATTGTCCAATTTGCATCATGGGCTTCTCACTATCAACGTCCTTCAATACAAGTGGCACATAAAAAAAAATTAAGTTAGATTGAAAAGCGTTTAGTGATGCCATGCATAGTGTCCACGCTTGTTATCCTATAAAATCGACATCACTTACCAAAATCTTGCAACCGTTGCTGCATTTGGATACAAAATCATTGTCTATCACACCTGATAGTTCCACCACAACCAACTGCTCCTAACAAAATTGGTGTAACGTTAGGTTACATAAGCTTTATTTAGATAATATTGATGGGTCAAATCATGGCGGAATGGCATTAACGTTAATATTTATCATACCTCCTCTTCCCATTCGTCTTCCATATAGTCTCCTGTATAAAATAGTATAATTTTCTATTGCGTAAATACGCTTTCCACAATTAAAATTGTATTATTTTCCTGGCATGGTGCAAAAATAATACACCACTTCCGCGAAATGTACGGTGTACAAGAAGTTCAATCGCTGCTGGTCGATTGCTAGGTTTTTTCAGTTACAGGTATTTACCACAGAGAGTCACTGTTGCTCGGTTTTACTTGCACACTCAGTAAGGACTTTGGTTTTACTTGCGCATCAAAAAATTATATATATATATGTTGTATATGTATATGTAGCCTACATCAAAGACGCCGACTACACCAAAATAATAACCAAAATAAATAAAATGTATTCAGAAGGCCAAGGCATATGAAAAAGCAACAAAGTCGAATATTTTAATAAATTCAAAACTCAATTCAAAAAAATTAAATGCAATAGAATACACAACATTACATTATGCATGTTGTCCAAAGAAGAAAAAAATACATCACACATTCTAAATACATCACAGCAATAGCACTGCAGTTGTGGGTATTTGTGGTTGATTGTTTACATGCATGTGTGTATTTATATATGAATGTGAGTGTGTGTGTGTGTGGGTGTGTGGGTGTGGAGGAAGGGGGTGGTCAGAGGTATGAGGAAAGGTTGCTGATGTAGGCTGAGGGTTGTTATTCTGAATTTCATGAACCATTTGAATTTTGATGAGCACATGAATCAAAAATTATTTTTTGGTTGAAAGGTTTTGCTGAGCCGTTAATGCTATGAGGACAGGTTCGTTGACCTTAAAGGTGAAATGGTGAATTTCACTCACATAACGTTAGTTGGCTATTATATGATTTGCTCTTGTTACTGAGATAGGCCAGGTCGTGAGCTAGCCTATTGATTTAGAAGTAAAAAAAGTCATCTCATAATCCCCACTTGGATATTACGTTTTTCGTTTAGGATTTATATGTGATAGTCTAGGATGGCTGATCACTATCATTGCACTTTAAACGGGCGGCTGATTTGGTAGAAGGGTGGTTTCTCTGACCACTAAACTCTGACGCGGTCTGCATTAATAATAAATGAAATGCATCAATCACATCCACTAAGCATAATCAAACGATCGTTTGCTCCACCAAATGGAGGTTGGGCCATCTGACCAGTGGACAGTCAGATGTAATATGTCTATGTAGGACAGTCAGATGTAATATGTCTGCTTTTACACACTACCCACCGTGGGGTTTGATAAAACCTGATAATCTGGTGCCAGGATACAATATTTTCTTTGAAAAAAAGGATTGTGTTATGAAAGGAAGGACAATTTGAAAGCATTCCCCTCAGTTTCCAGGAAGAGCTTTTTGTGTGTGTATGTGTTTATCGCCAGAAAATAGGCAATTCCATTATTTTGTAAAAATATGAAATATGTGAAATTGTAAAATACTTGCTATTTACAGTACATTGCCGTTACAAATGGTGACAATAATGATGAAAATAAGAAATTCCTTCCACAGCAATTTTTTCAATGTGGCTAAAATGAGGCCTTGTAAGTAAGCAGCTGTCATATGTCAGTGTGTATTATCAACAATGCCTCAAAAGGGCCTGCATGTCAACAGTTTGTGGAAACCTATAGGTATAAAATATTTAAACAACTTCTTATAAAACCCTACATTTAAACATGAGGACAACATATAAAAAATAATAATAAAGAGGGGTGCAAATTCCCCACTCAAAGACCCGCCCCACATCTCATCTATCTCTGGACCACGGTGGGGTTGTCATGTCGACCAGCCCACAAGTTACTATGACAACAGCTCAAGGGGAAGCTCTTGCTACGGAGGTTATTACCTCCTCGGGGACCGTAGAAGGACAGAGGGAATGTGTGCAGACACCAAGATACTGGGATGCAAAAGAGATAGCTGAAGGAAGAGGGTAGGAGTAGGGCATGGGGATATGCAGTGTAGAGTGTGTGTGTGTGTGTATGTTTACTGTATATAGCTTGTGTGTGTGTGTGTGTGTGTGTGTGTTTATATTTGTTTTCATGTAGGTATGTGTGTGTGTGTGTGTGTGGGGGGGGGTTACAGTTTACAGGAACGTAACTGAACACAAAGTACTGTAAGAAGTAAAAAATTTAAGCTTTGAGAGTTATCCTTTACTGAAGCTTTCGAGTAAACTTTTTTTTTTTTTTTTTACCACACAGGTCTGTGTGTGTGATGTATTACAGGTCTCTCTCAGTGCCATACCCCGGGGCAGAAAGGGGAGGGGGCAAAGGGAGGGAATGACATTAAGGACCCACCAAGGTATCAGATGGGTCCCCTGCTAGCCCCCACATTCTGTCATATAAATGTCATAAAGACAAGTTTGGAGTTTAGGTGCTTTGGCCTCGGCTTCTGCCTGGGGGGCAGCACAGTGGTTAATTGCCCCATTAGCAGTGACAGAGTAAATTGGTGGAAGCGCTAACTATATATTATATGAAAACAACAACCCTTGGCATACGCTGGAGGGCATGGTAAATACAGTATGGCCTGTGTTTGTTTGCGTGTGTGTGTGTGTGTGTGTGTGTGTGTGTGTGTGTGTGTGTGTGTGAAAGATAGAAAGATGATGACAGGAATTTACATGAGACCTTTAATATTTGAGACCAAAATATTTTGCTTTTTTCACCGTGGAAATTATCCTTGTTGGTTATTCAGATACAGGGACTTTATGGTACTGATTATAGCACACATTTTCTATTATACTATTCTAATATTATTTTAAAAATGTGACTTAATGATTAATGCTTCAATAATGTTGAATTTTAAACAGGAAAATACACAGAACACACTTCATGCAGGTACGCGCCCGCACACACCCACACACACACACACACACACACACACATATTTCAGCAGCATATATGCAGTGTAGTGTACCAAAAAAATTATAATATAATATAAAATATGATATAATATAATAACCTTTATACATAATAATACATACATACAAATATAACAGCCTAAATTGAAACAAAATAGAACAATATATATTCTAGCTATGCTGTAACCTACTATTATTTAAACTGATAAAAAAATTATTATAAATATATTCAGTTAATTTCATAACTACATTTTGAAATCGTTTAGGCTTTATTTCTTCATCTCTCAATCAATGGAATGATTTCACCAAGGACATGGTCATTGGGAACATTTTGTAGACAAAAACAGGTATACTATATTGTGTTACCAGATCTATCGTCTTTTTAATATAATATTCTTGCAAATGACGGAAAAAACGCAAAACTGACTAAGTGAATGCCAAAATACAACGCCCCCCCCCCACCACACACACACACAAACCACAAAAGTAAATACTATCGTATATTAACAAGGCTATATGTCCTTAAATGTTTTTTTCTTTTATTAAATTAAAGATAGCATTTTATTCATTTGCATTTGATGTCCATAAAACAGGCTGAACGGAGCATATCCTGGCCTAAAACATTGTTGTGCATTAATGTTGTAATTAGGACTGTATAGCCAATCTTTGCTGTGTGTTTCAGTTTGGCTAAATGCCTAATATAGAATATTTAAATAAAACGTGTACGTGCCAATACCCACAAAGGTCGCCACAAGTGCCAAATATGGGTTAACTATAGCCCACTATATATATATATATATATATATATATATATATATATATATGATAATCAAAAGGCAGGCTACTGAAGGATAAACTTTTGATTTTAAAAACAAGTGCAGTTTTCTCGTTCTAGAATGTGGGCATCGACAGATTGCACATCTAGCGTGAAATTCACAATAGAATTATCATAACAATAGTCCCGAGGAGGGAACGGCTGGACTAAATAAAATCTGAAAGGGCTGTTCGGACATGTCATCTGTGATGACAAACATGGAAAACCAAATTTATTAGGATTATATTTTCTTATTTTTAAGGACATAAACATATTTGTGAGGTGATACATTTAATGGTTGAACGTCACATTCATATTTTGGTTGATTTAAAAAAATAATATATAATTATTTTACAAGAAATTATTTAATTGTTAATTTATATGGCCAATATCTGAGAACATAAATTGAACATACTACATCAAAAGGACTTTAAAAAGGTTTAAACATGGAGTGGTTGTAATTACAAATGTACATAGCCCGATTATCATAGCAAATTCATTGTTGTAAATCGAATTCCAGACGTTCGTCTGAAACCTAACCGAACATATATATATATTTTTTGTGATTAATATTCAACTTTTCAATGATAATTCTGCATATATTGAACATCACCGTCTCTTCTCCTTCTCCCCTTCTCTCCTTTTTCATATGTGCCTATCCCCCTCCCTCTTTCTCTATCGCGGAATCCTATTGATCGAAACGGTCTAATTAGCGGTGTCTGCGCAATTACGCACATGCGCACTAGGGTAATCTCAGCCATTTTTTGAAGGAAACTAATTAGTAGGAATAAAGAGCCAAGTGTTTTTTTCTTCTCAATGATCAGAACTCATTCTACCTCTGGAGCTCGCACACCCCTCCGTCCCCATCTTCTGTTTACTATTGCATATATGTAGCTTTAATTACATTGTTGTTTGGTAACAACTTGGACCCCGCTGCTCTTCTTCCGCTTCGTAAACGCATAGGATCATTCAAAAGGAATGAGTGGGCTTTCTATGCGATTGTTTTCTGGATTACAACACGTTCAACGTACGGAGCCTTGTATCAGTGCCGCCGCAGAGATGTAAGTCTGAATTTGTTTACAACGTTAAGATACAGAGGAACACCCACCGCTAGTCGCCTCTTCGCATATTTCAGTGTTGTTCTGCATGTGCATTAGTTCACCTGTTACTGGATATTGGGTAGTCTGTTTTGGTTGAATCAGTGTGGCTCAGACCTCTGTAAACAAAGACCAAAGTAGTCTATACAGGATTTACGGATGCTGATAGTTTTCGTAACACAGAGGGGCATAGTGGAAGACTATCGGTATATCCCAAATGCTTATTATCTAATAACTTTACATCTGGCTAATCCATTGTTATGAATTCAGAAAAATATTCAATGTTATTACCTTGAGTCAGGCGTAGCCTACATTTCCTGGTTCCTACATGCAATCCTTATTGCCGCTTCCGCTTTCAGTAAAAACGGTAGCCTATCTTTACATTGTCAAGATTAACTAAATGCATTTTCTTGTTGCCGTACAATCCTCAATTTATCCCCCCCCCCCCCCATATCTCTCTCCTCTCAGCCTCTGTTTTCAGTCTAAACACACACACACACACACACACACACACACACACACACACACAGGGTCGCACAGCCTATAATGAGGTTTATGGAAATTATGTGTTTGTAAATAGCTGTTTTCATATTTGCAGTTTGCAATAAGAGAATATGAAGTCCCAATGTAATAATTGTTTGACCTTTATGATTAATTAACTCTACTATTATCATGTGTAAGCCAGATACTTGCTATTGTTGATCAACTGACATGTTCAGCATCACACTGTATGTGCAGAGCAGGATGTACAAGCATTAGCACACACATCACACTCATTGTTAAGTGATGGTTTCCCGCACTTCTGATCGATAAGGAGCCCGGAATGCTTGTATAAATAGTTACGTTGCCGATAGACCCTAGTTATTGATTGCAGTGTAAATGAAAATCTTTATTGGATTAGAGTCTTATCTTGGCTACAAGATGGCAGACAGACAGACAGACAGACAGTGAGCCCCTTTCACCCCAGCCAGGAGGACATTGGACAGCTGCATTGGCCAGGGTCTGTGGCCTATGACATAAACACAGTACATTAAAGCACCATCAGGGTGCCGATATGAGCCATATATCTTAGCGCTGTGGTGAAGGGGGCGGGCGGAGAAAAAGGGGGAGCAGAGAGAAACAGGGGTGTGTTGGAGCAGAACGAGGGGCTGGGGTTGCTGAAGGAGAAGGTGAAAGGATACATTAAGGTTTTTCCTTGATTAAAAGTCAGTAATGAGATTGTAGGCCACAGAGAGAGGGAGAGAAAGAAAGCTTTATCGTTCTCATCTGCCATCCATCAATCACAGAGATGTAGGAAAGGAAGTCGGTTTTGGAGAAGCTTTACCTATTTTGGTTGTAATGGTTTCACATCGTCTACAAACTTAATTGCTCCCTTTTTTTTTTTTTTAGAATCTTTAATTGCTTGCCTCAGTTGAAATCTCATTTTATAATTTGAGTATGATTACATTTTGTTGTAGCTTGAGTCCCCATGAAACCAATATAATTTCATGAATCAATTGACAGCCTTGATGTCTATGCTTTTTAATTTCCTGAAAAGATTAAATTATTTCAGAGTTATTACAGCTCTGTCATTACCTGCTATGCATCATTGCACCATTGCTATTTCAACCCTAAAGGACAGGGTTGGTTTGATTTACGCTGTTTGTTTGTGGTCCATGGCTTCTTGTGTTATTACAGCGAGGACTATATAGCTTGAGCTAAACAGGGACTCGAATACGATCTCTGTGCTAGGGTGCCGTTGAAGACTGATACACTGATTTTTAACACTGGTGTTCCTTTATCCCCGGTTATCTAAGCTTAACAATTTAGATGAAGCCCTTTGAGCTTAGAAGCATTCGGTTCTTTATATACCCCCCCTCCCCCAGGAATATTATAGACCTCCCTCGCAGCCTTTATCCGCATTCCTCCACCTAGTTTAGCGCTCGTGGTATTGATTTTCCCATTAAGGGCTAACGCTAACCCCTGAGTAACCAGGCTCTGTGTTGTGCCTGTATTGAACACATGCTATCCAGGAAGCCTAATCAATGGCCACTACTGTTATGCAATATTATTTTCTTGACTCAAGTATTCCATTTGTCTCTCTCTCTCTCTCTCTCTCTCTCTCTCTCTCTCTCTCTCTCTCTCTCTCTCTCACAGGTGGGGTAGTGATGTGTGGCTGTTGTAGCCTCCGGCATGGACAGCGGTGAGGGAGGAGGGGATGGAGGGGGGGGAGAGGAGAGAGATGCTGCCCTCAGCCCCCGGGCTTTATCTCTTCCTCTCCTGACCTCAGCGGTCATTCCGGAGGAGGGGTCATCCTCTCATACCTCAGCTGGGGCCCCTGCCAAAGAGCCCCTGACCCCGCCTCTGTGGGGGGAGGAGGAGGAGGAGGAGGAGGAGGAGGAGGAGGAGGAGGAGGGGGAGGGGGAAGAGGAGTCCCAGGACGGATAAGAGACACGAGGAGGAGCAGGAGCAGCGAAAGAAGGAGGAGGAGGAGGAGGAGGACATTACCAGGGGAACGGAGGGTGCAAGCAGCAGGGGGCGGAGGAACCCGTCAGGGAGGCGTATTTCTTCGGGGCACAACGGGAAGAAGAGGGGGGGCGCACAGGTGAAGGAGGGGAGTCGTTCTCCACAGGGGGCATCCCGGTGGCCCTCATCAGCCGAGGAGGCGAAGAGGAAGAGGAAGAGGAAGAGGAGGAGGAGGAGGAGGAGGAGGAGGAGGAGAATGGAGAGGAGGTGGCCGTCTCAAACCAAAGCCAAACCAAATCCAAATGTTCTTTATTACCTCAACAGAGCCAGCACAGCTCTTCTTCCAGCACTGCAATGGCCAGCGGCACACTCCACAGCAAAACAACCGCCTCTCCACGGTCCTCCCCTCTCCTGCCTGCCTCTCCAAAGCACTTCACCCGCCCTTCCTCCCCCTCTCCCCCGCTGAGCGAGACCGAGGTAACAGACATGAAGGGAGATCGGGGCTGGATCTCTGGGTTTCCTCCGAGCTTTAAATCCCAGCAGTCCGCCGTGGGCCTGCCGGCGGCGGGTCCCGAAGACGGCGGGCCGGCAGGGCTGATCCACACTTCCATTGCCAATGGAGACGGTGCCAAAGCTCCAGAACCAAACCACGGCCAGCGAGACGAAGAGCGAGACAAAGAAGCCGTCCTCAGAAACCTCAACCAGGACCTCTCTCCCGGCTCCCTGGCCAGTCACATGACCATAATGCACTCGCGCAACTCCTGCAAGACGCTCAAATGCCCCAAGTGCAACTGGCACTACAAGTCCCAGCACACCCTGCAGGTGCACATGAGGGAGAAACACCCGGAGACGGGGGGGCAGTGTGTGTGCGGCGGCGGCGGCGGGGGGAAGTGCGCGTGCGGGGGGGCGACGCGAGGCTCCTGCGGGTTCTGCAGCTCGGGGAAGCCCCACCCCCGCTTGGCCCGCGGCGAGACCTACGCCTGCGGCTACAAGCCCTACCGCTGCGAGGCGTGCGACTACGCCACCTCGTCTAAGGGCAACCTCAGCATACACATGCAGTCGGACAAACACCTCAACAACGTCCAGAGCGGGGGTCACGCGCACTCCCCGCACGCCCAGAGCGGGCACTCCGTCGCCGCGGCGGCGGAGGAGCAGGCCTTCAAGCTCGCCCTTCTCCCCGCCCACGCCGCCAACCCGCAGCCGCCCCGGCCCGCCGCCCCCCCTCCGCCGCCGGTGGCGGCGGCGGCGCTGCAGTCCGGCCCTCCGGGCAAGCGGTGGCGCTGTGACGTGTGCGACTACGAGACCAGCATCGCGAGGAACCTGCGCATCCACACGACCAGTGAGAAGCACACGCACAACATGCTGCGGCTGCAGAGGGGCTACTACCTGTCCCACTGCAGGAGCCTGGGCCCGCCACTCAAACACCTACAGAACACTGGTGAGTCAACGCGTCGCCAATAGAAACATGTTAAGTCACTTGGCGTCAGTTTGGACTCTAGAATTAATAATTCAATAATAATGCATTGAAAATATGTTGTTAATATGGTGTGGCACTGCTAACCTTCCTCAATCCTGTTTATTACTTTTTCTTTCTTTCTTTCTTTCTTTCTTTCTTTCTTTCTTTCTTTCTTTCTTATATTATATGTCTATATATGTCTACATATGTTATATGTCTTGTTCCTGTGTGATATAATGTTAAATCTACAACTGTTAATTCTAAATGGAATGTGTCATCCTAGGCGCTGAGCTGCCACTGAACCTGCGCCTGACCGCTCAACAAGTCCCAGATACCCCCATGGGCCTCGGCTCCACCCTCACTCCCTCCCCGTCCCCGTCTCCCTCTCCCCCTCCCGATCCCTCTCTCTCGCCCGCCGCGCCCCTCTCGTTCGGCGCCTTCCAATGCCTGGTCTGCTCCGCCTTCTCCTCCGACAGCCTGGAGTCCGTGGAGCAGCATGTGAGCGCCCCGCGCTCGCTGCCCCAGTCGGAGTGGTGCTCCCTGGTGGCCGGCGGCTGCCACTGCAGGCTGTGCGGCTACACCACCCCGCTGAGGGCCAACTTCTCCCTGCACTGCCAGACTGACCGGCACCGCACCAGGAACCAGCTGGCCGCCCACCTGCAGGAGGGCGGGGACAGGGGGCAGGAGGCGGCTGCGGCCCTCATCGCCAAGGGCAACCCGGTGCAGCTGAGGTGCAACCTGTGTGACTACGCCACCATCAGCCTGGAGAAGCTTCGCGGACACGCCCACAGTTCACACCACGAGACCAGTGTCCGGGTGTACAGGGTCAGTGGACACACACATCTCAACAAATGTTTTCTACATTTTCTACTGGTAGAGCCTTTTAAGGAGGGGTCTCAAACAGCCAGTTCTATTCATTAAAAACATGTGGCGTACTTAATATGAACTATTTACACACTATGCTACTGATTGTTCTGCTTAGTTAAGCTTTCAACCGAAAATAAAATGTTTGCACCTGCCCTGATTCAGAGAGCCTATTGCTGATTTATATAGTGTACAATCAATAAGGTGGAAGATTGCATTTAGCTAAATGTGCAGATGTCTTAGATTGAGAATCTTATGTTACCCAGCAATTTACTCATCTTCACACACAGATTCATATAGTGCTTCCAGGATGTGTTTCCATTGTTCTCTCTCCCCCTGTGCGTAGTTCCTCCAGCAGTACGAAGACGAGGTTGACAGAGGCTCGTGGATGTTCCATTGTCTTGTGTGCAACCACTCCTCCTCATCCAAACTCCAGCTGCTGAAACACAGTCAGACCCCGACGCACCAACAGAGGGAGGGGCTACTGCAGCTACAGCCAATGGGAGGAGAGGAACTGGCTGCCATTTTTACCATCAGGAAAAGCCCGGACGGTGTCACGGGTGAGTGAGTTGTTTGTGCGTGCTTGCTTGCGTCACAGAGAACACGGGATTGAGATGAAAAGAGAGAAAATGAATAATGGCTGCTGGTCAGATATTGATTAAGTAAATGGATTAGTCAATACACATCCTTGTTATACTGTATTCACAATCACCCCGACAACAGCTAACTAGCACCTGCTAATCAATGAACTAGTGGAATCACTATGATGAGGAAGGGGGTTACGCCATCAGTAATAACTATATATATATATATATATATGTAAATATAAGATGCATTGAATTGATGTGTAGTTTGTAGAAGACATGATATTAGCAGCTCGGCTCTTGTTAAATGGATTAAGTCTGTGCCGCACTCTGGCCCTGTGTGAATTAAGTCTTACTGGGGTAAACGTATGGATTTTGAGTCCGTATTAACTCTCCACCTCTGAGAGGTATCTAATGGAGAATCAATACCTGATCAATAGCGTATGCAGGCAGGCCACAGGAGCGCCGTGTGGCTCAGAGAAGGGGCCCTTCTGGCCGAAAAGTATGAGCCACAATTATCCGGAGAGTTTGTAAGGACATACTGTATAAATATGATTTGTATTTGTCTTATTTTCTCTCTACCCAGGAGAGTTGAATGAGGATATTGGAACTACCAGCGAAACCACCACTGGTCCTTTGGACCAAACCAAAGACCCATGTAACTTTGGGGTAGAGCAGAATTCTAAAGACACAGGTAGGGTATCTCCATTCTAACTACGCAATAGTAAATCCGAAAATGAGTTTAGCACGTCGACTTCTGTGACCTACCTTTCTATTTCAGCAATAGGAAGGATGTGGCATTTTTTGAATTTTACAAATACTACAATAACTCTAAAATGTTTTTTTTTTAAATATATTTTTTTAAGAAACTCTTGGGGAAGAGAGGGAGAAGAAGAATACAGTGACCCCACTCAAACGTCCATCTCCCGAATGTGAGGAAACGGAAAGCCCCCTCTCCTCCAAACGCCCCAGAACACACCAGCAAAATGAGAACCAGCAGGTAAGATATTATTTATATA
>JAODLI010000021.1:2991608-3019159 GCA_027575585.1 Percopsis omiscomaycus
CTCTCTCTCTCTCTCACTCTGTACTCTTCGTACCCCTTCCCTTCTGTCTCCCCTATGCTCGCTCTTTCAATTTCTTATGCTTTACCCCTCCTTTCCTTACCCTTGCGTTGCCACAGCAGTTTCTCTTTTTTTGTTCCTAGACCCTCACCCCCACCCCCCCCCATTTTCATATTCCACACCCTTTACCCCCCTATGCCGTCATCCCCTATGTCTTCCCCCCCTCCCTCACTCTCTCTGATAGTAATTGAGGTTCATTAATTCAGACTGAGGTGATGATGGCCATTATGTACCTTGCTTTCCAATTACGGTCTCTAGATTAAGCCTGACCTTCAGTTTTCTCTGCAATGTCTGTCTGTGTGTGGTTGTGTGTGTGTCTTTTCTCTTCCTCATATGAAGCTGTTACCCAGAGAACACTCTTGTCATGTAAATCTCATCTCAGCTGTCCGTGCTTTCCTCAAGGCTAGCTAGCTATTTGCGCTCTGTGCTTGGAGCTGTGAAAATTGGCTTTTTTCTTTTATTATGAACAATTTTCAAATAAATTCATTATTCAACTCAAGTTTTATTAATCCCTTGGGGCATGTTGGAGGGTACTGGTGTAGCTGGAGGACATGCAGTGCTGTTCCTCCATAGCTCCACCATATACAGTACACTACTGCAATATAGTGTCGTACAGACGGGTTTAAGATATAAACTCTGCGCTTACATATTCACACAATTAAATGATTTATGATATTGGGACAGTGAGAGCGGAGACTATAGATCTTTTCATTTGCTTCTATGCACTTCTATATTTTATTTATTAGGTACGATTAAGAAAAGAATGTTTATATATATTTTCTTCCCATTTCCTTTCTCTTTCAGTTATGGTGAGAAAAAGCCCTAACTGACAGACCATGGCTTTGTTTCTTTTGCAGGTGACACCACCCATGGAGCCAGCAGAGCCTCATGTAGACGGTGAATACCAGACATACTCTGATTCTGCAGATAACTCTCAGAAAAATGGCTCCTGCACAGATGAGACAAATATTAATATCTCCAACACTGCTGATTCCTCCACTACAGTTGAGTTACACAAAAACAAAGGTAAGCTTAAAAATGGCAACAAAAAAAAGAATCTGTTTAGATTTTTTTGTGTCCTTTTGTGTGTCAACGTAGTTTGTTTCAAAACCAAAGCTTTGATGTCTCATTTGTTAAAGGAACAAAAACATAACTTTTATCAAATGAAAGACAATTATCATTGTGTATCACAGCTTGCTCTTTGTCTACTTTGTTTCTGGCAGGTATTTATGTTTTAAATCTATTTGTATTTGCTGTATTTACCCTTTTGAATTTCCCCTCTGGGATCCAAGTGTTATCTTATGTTCACGTTTTGCCTTGCAGACATGTCAGTTGAGAATACAGAGGAAGATGAGGCCGCACCCAAAGATGTGACAGCTTTGCTCACCCCACCCCTGGAAGACCCCACCTCTCACCCCTCCAGTGGCAGACCGCCCCCTCAGTCCCCCACCCAGCTCACTTCCTCCTCCCCACCCAGCTCCCCGCCCGGCGACCCTCCTCCCTCTTCCGATCGCCATGGTTACCGGTTCCGTTGCAGCAGGTGCAGCCTGGCGTTCCCCACTCAGGAGAAGCTCCAGCTGCACTGGCAGTACCATGCCATGAGGGCGGCGACAGAGTGCCCTCTCTGTTCCAGGCGCTGTCGCAGCCAGGAGGCCCTGCAAAGACACATGCAGAACACACACTCGCAGCTAGAGCCAAACGCACAGAGCACACTCCTCCTACTGCCTCCTACTGGCCAAGTGCAGCTAGAGCACAGTGCGAGTTCAGTTCAGCAGGACATCAGCTTGTCTCCTCAGGTGGGTCAGGAGGCAGGAGAGGGGGAGGAGGACGACATGGAGGAAGAAGTACTAGGGATAGAAGGACAAGATGAACAGAGAGATGAGGGGAAGGGTGTAGAGAAGGATACAGTAGCTGAGGCCGACAGAGGTGAGGAAGACTTGCTGCAAATGGAGAGAGGGCAACAGGTAGACACTGGATCAGAACCCGGTCCCAGCCTCCAGGTCAAGAGGGGCACCAACCCCACCCTGGACCGTTTCATGGACCCTTCCCGTCCCTATAAATGCACCGTATGTTCTGAGTCCTTCACACAGAAGACCATCCTCCTGGTCCACTATAACTCGGTCTCCCACCTCCACCGCGCCAGGCGAGCACTGCAGGACTCTGGCCCAGGCCTCTCCAACTCTGAGCCCCCCCGGGGCCCTGACCCCAGACCCTACCGCTGCCGATTGTGTGGAGTGGGCTACAGCCAGAGCTCCACCTTGGACATCCATCTCCGCTCTGTCCTCCACCAGACCAGAGCCCGTGCTGCCCAGAACCCGGCTCCACAGACCCAAGCCGCTGGTTCATCTACTCCTGCCCAAACCCCTGTTAATCCAGCTCGGACCGCTACCACCACAGAGGAGACTTCCAAGAGTCTGTCTTTAACCAAGAGATCAGACCTGGTGAGCCCCTCTGCCTCCTCCATAGTGAACCCTAGCCCAGTGGCTGAAGCCCAGCTAACCCCCTCTAACCAGTCCGACATCCAGCAGGCTAAGAAGAGGGTAGCGGAGCTGCTAGCATCCAGAAACCAGCTAATGTTGATGCAACAGCAGCAGTTAGCCCAAGCTCAGGCCCAGTTACAACATCACACAGCCCTTCTACAGTCCCAGTTCTTTAACCCAGCCCTGCTACAGCACCTTTCCTTAGGACCAGAGAGTCTCCTGAAGCAACACTTTTCTTTAGCACCAGACAACTTGCTCTCTCTGCAACAACAGCTTCTGTTGCCGTTTTATCTGTCTGGAGAGATGAAGCTTAACCCGGAGTTAATGCTTAAGAGACCAGAGCTTATCCAGTCCAACCCTGCAAGCTCCACCTCACCAGAGCAGCTTAGAGAGTCTTCACCTCCAAGACGTGAGAAAGAAAGCCAAAAACAAAGTACAGACTCAACTGTAACTCAGAAAAATGTGCAATGTGAAGCCAAGGTTGAGACCGGCTGTAACGGGTTCCTCGTGGACAGAGCAGAAGAAGAATACCATTCAACTGATGTCGAAAAGAAAAAAGAAACCGCCGTCTGTGCTGTTAAAATTGAGAAGCAGATGGAGGAAAACAAACCGGCAGATTGTACCTCTTGTAACCGCCCTGAACCTGAGTTTCCTCCTCCTAGAGTGCCATATGCTGCTGTGAACGGGGAACCTCTTAGAGCGCTTCTGCAGAGTTACGGCTATGAGATGGCACTGCAATACACACAGAGTAGACAGAGAAACCAGCTAAAGATAGCAACCCAAATCACACCAGAGGGACCAGGAATCTCCAGTGTCAAAGATAAGGAGGTGAGCTCAGAGCAGACAAGAGAGCAGTATAGAGAACTAAGGGATGGAAATGTTGAAGGACATGGTGAGGAAAATAGACAGACGGAAGCAGGGAATGAGGAGAGCAAATGCCTGATAGAGGAGAGAAGCAAACAGGAGGAATTGCCAACAGGCACAAAATCGTGTTGTGGAGGAGGAGAAAAGTGTAGAGATTGTGGAAAGCTGTTTTCAGACGCCCTGGTTCTGAAGAGCCACCAGGAGTACATCCACAGGCTGCTGTTTCCCACTGCTGTGCTGGAGACGTTTTCCAGAGAGTACAGGTCACTGTATGACCGGTTATACCCACTCACTCACCCCACACCCGACGAGGCTCTGCCTGATGGCACTCCTGCTGCAGCTCCAACCCCAGAGCTGGAACCAGCACCAGAAGCAGCCAAGCCCCTAGTTAAAACCCCACCGCCTACACTTGACTCCTCAGATTCAGACACGCCCAAAATTCCTTCTCCAGCCACAGGCCCAACACCAAATCCTGCCACACCTTCCCCACCTCCATCTCCTGAGCCACCAAAAGAGGAGGGACTTCCTCCGAGTAATTCAAACCCCTCTCAAACCATGCCTCTTCCCCTACCCAAACTCCCCATGCTGCCTCTCTCCTTGCCCCAACTTCCCCTCCCCCCACTGCCTCTGTCTAAGCTCCCTTTGCATTCAATTCCTTTCTCCATGGAGTTGCCTATTCTGCCCTCTGTTGTGATGCAGTCTGTGGCTCTGCAGTCCCAGCCCTGGCTGGACTCTGGTGTGGCCTCTGACCTGGCAAAACTCTATCAACAGCAGCTTAGTCCAGTGTTGCGAGGGCAACAGCCCCAGCTTAGCACAGCGCTACTAGCCCAACAACCGCAGCTAAGCCCAGCTTTGCTAGGCCAGCCGCCACAGCTCACCCCTCCATTGCTGGGTCAGCCGTCACAACTGAGCCCTGTTCTGCAGCAGCCCCAAGGCAGCCCGGCCTTGATAGAACAACAGCTGAGTAAGAGAGCACGGACACGCATCTCTGACGAGCAACTGAGTGTGCTGAGGCAGCACTTTGACATAAACAGCCTGCCCAGCGATGAGGAAATCAACAAAATGTCCGCCCAGTGTGGACTTCCTCACAAAGTCATCAAACACTGGTTCCGTAACACCCTGTTCAAGGAGCGCCAGCGAGACAAAGATTCACCCTACAACTTTAATAACCCGCCCACCACATCCCTGGATGAGCCCAGAGATGACACCACACCCGTACATTTGCTGACAGAGCCCCCTTCCTCAGTGTCACTCGGCCTGCTGTCCAACCACTCCCCACATCCCCCGAGAAGAGACCCCCAACGAGGGGAACCCAGTAGGGGGCGTCGCTCCTCTCGGACCCGCTTCACCGAGAAACAGCTGGAGACTCTGCAGGCGGTGTTTGAGGCCACCCCCTACCCCAAAGAAGAAGAATACGACAAGCTTTCCACTATGCTGGACCTCCCGAACAGAGTCATTGTTGTATGGTTCCAGAATGCCAGACAAAGGGCTCGTAAACACCAGGAGCGAGGTGGCGAGGATGGGGTGGAGGGAAAGACGCAGGCTGACCCCAGCCAGAGGCAGAGAGATGGCTGCTTTAAGAGCGGTGACTGTAGCGAAGATCAGGACTGTGGCGATGGGCAAGGTGACCGTCAGAATGAAAACTCCATGGATTTCACTTACGAGTACTACACCCATCCCGACTCGCCTGCGGTGAATTCTCCCTCTCCACAGCCAGCCAAAGGAGAGTGGAGCTCAGTTTGTAAGAAGCAAGAGGATGACGCATGCTCAACTCAAGCTGAGAAGAGCCCCCCCTCTGTTCACACTCAAACTGGATCTCCAGACTCTCATATTAAGAACCAGACGAAGGAAACTGTTGACGCTGCACAGAAAAAGACCATGCCTCAGCTTGAGCCAGAAATACCTACAAATAGACCCCAAACCAATTCCTCGTCTTCTCAAAAAACACCTGCCAAATCCCTGTCAGCCTCTCTGTCTTACCCAGGACATGCAAGCAGCCCTCCGTCCATTCCAGCCATGGAAAAGCCAGCTCATACGCCACACAACCTCCCCCCTGCCCCTGAATGTGAAACGGGCATCCCTCAACTGCCTGATCCTACCCTGGGCATCTCCCCTGAAACCCAGCCACAGAATTCACTCCAGCACCAAACCCCGACCCAGTTCCAGTGCTCCCTCTGCCCCATGTCCCTGCCTTCCTTACAGCTGTGGCAGGACCACCAGGCCAGGCATCTTCTGGCGGCTCAGTCCCAGGTCCAGCTTCTCCACCCGGGCTTCACGGACCGATCCATGTCTTACATGATGGTCCACCCTAACCACACCCTCATGGCCAGCCAGCTGCTCTCCAGTGCCATGTCTCAGATGCACCCTAGCCCCGTGCATCCTATAATGGCCCACATGAACGGCATACACCCTAAGCACAACCTCTCTGGCCTGCCGCAAATGAAGCAGAGTTCAAAGGTCTTGGCCGAGGTCGGCTGCGACGCTCCCGGCGGCGGGAGAGAGGGCGAGGAGGAGCACAGGAGGGATAAACGTCAGAGGACCACCATCACCCCGGAACAGCTTGAAGTCCTGTACCGGCGATACAGCCTGGACTCCAACCCCACCAGAGGAGTCCTGGAGAGCATTGCACGCGATGTTGGCCTCAAAAGACGTGTGGTTCAGGTATTATATATGCACTTTATGATTAAAACCCACATTATCCTGTAAATATATGATATATTTACGATGATACATTGCGATTATTTATGTTTATCCTGTAGGACTGGTAAAACACTTTTTTCCCCCCATTTTAGGTCTGGTTTCAGAACACACGAGCCAGGGAGAGGAAGGGACAGTTCCGTTCAACAGGACCAGGAGCCAGTTTCAGCTTGGGCCTCAACCACCTGCGCTGCCCGTTCTGCAGAGCTCTCTTTAAGGTGAAGAGTGCCCTGGATGCCCACATGAGGTCCCGTCACTGGGCAGAGGCCGAGAGAGCAGGTTACAACTTGTCCATGGGTAACGCTGGTCAGATGGGGAGCATGGCAGCATCCTCTCTGTTGGACAGAGCAGGTCCGTCTGTCTCCTCCGCCAACAGCCCAAACCCTGGCACGGTCTTCGGCAACAAAGAGCTACACGCGAGGCCGCCAGTAACCCTGGACTGTTCTGCCACTAACCTGAACAACCCGGATGAGGACGAGGAGTATGAGGAAGATGAGGAAGAGTACGCATGTGAGGAAGGCTCAAGTGTGGCTGAACAAGGGTCTTTTAGTCCCGAGGGCTCCGTCGGTCCGGGCGCTGAGTGGGGTGAAATGCACACCCAGAGGCAACAGCAGCGACAGCGGACGCAGATGAGCCACTTCCAGGTGCTCCAGCTTAGAGACTTTTACAGGAGCCACCGCACACCCAACAGGCAGGAGTGTGAGGCCCTGGGCCGAGATCTGGGACTACCCCATCGAGTGGTGCAGGTAGGGGGTCACTGTATGGGCTGCAAGTACTTCCAAAAACAAACGTTTGATTAAAGGTACACTCCTTAATATGTAAAACATGTTGCTATAAACATGTTGTTGTCCTGCCGGTTTAAGCCCGAGATCAAATCCGGCCGTACAAAAATATGTTGGTTTGAATCTCCGGCTGCACCACTGAGTGTCTTGACCTCCTCTCTACAGAAATGTGAGGTAAATTTGCTATAGCACATTTTAGGAGTGTACTTTTGAACTAATTATTGATCTGCTCAGAAGGTATGAGAGATGTAGTTATTAATGTTCTGAATAAATCCCCTCATGATCTCCTGCCATCTCTTGTGCAGGTGTGGTTCCAGAACGCCCGTGCCAAGGAGAAAAGGGCCAGGAGCGTTGGCCCTGACACTGCAGAGAGAGAGCAAGCTGAGCTGACTACCGGGGCAGGAGAGAGAGACAGAGCATAAAGAGGCAGACTAGGGCCAACTCGCCCCATTCGACAGTGTTATTTTCCAAACGCCTCATCTCTTCTCCCCACCCTGCCCGTCGCTGTCCTCCAAACATGGGGTCCACCTCCTAAACCTTTAACCCGTCCACTCTGCTGCCAAACCTGTTACCTGAACACCCCAAAGATGCAGAGTCACAGTGGCCCAAAGATCAGCTCTCTCAGCCGAAGGTGGAAGAGAGAGCAAACCAAGCCCTATCAACACAGCTTTCCGCCTCCGTTTCTGTGGTTTTGTCTTCCCTGGCCTTTTTTCCCCTACAAGAGTTCCTTCTCCCTTCACTCGTCAGACACCCGGCTATAACCAAACACCATATTGAATAAACAACCGGATGCCACAGAGGCCAAAGAGCATTCTCCAAGTGTGTGACCTCACTGCCCAGCTAGACCTGCTGTCTACCTCTCAGTCTGCATGACAGACTCTTAATGGGCCCTCCACCAGACATGCTAGTCAGCTAGCTGTGTAGCTTGTAGTGCCAGTCTCTACCGGACTGGAAAAATAAAAATGTCAAAGAGATTTTAGTGTAAATAGATGACTCCAAAAGACAAACTTGAAGAAAAACAAAGCGGTAAGAAGAAGAGAGAAAGTAGAATAATATCCCCTGAAGTGGACTGAGGTATTCACAGAGCTTTTGTAACGACTGACTCAGATTCCAAAGCTCGTAACCAAAATTTTACATGTCTGTGGATTTTGTTTCAACACGTTGGTTTTCATTAACAAATTGCAGAGCTGACGTCTGAACAGCACCAATAGACTGAGGTGGTGCTGAAATGCAGCTCCACCCACCACAAGCCAATGATGAGTCTTCTGTTGTACATGTACACATTGTATGTTCCTTTAGTGGATAACAACCCAAATAGCACAGAAAGCAAAGGCCAGTTTGTCGTTAAAGGGGCAAACTATTTTTTATAGCACTCAACCATTATACTGTATATGAAAACTTTAACCAAACTCAAATTTACATTGTGTGTGTTTAGTAATAGTTTCTTGATATAAATCTTATTGAGGTAAACTGTCTTGCTTCAATATAATAGTGTCATGATTATGACAGCTTTGATATGTTTAGGTAAGGTGACTTACTGCCTTTCCGTCCTATTTGAATATACCAATGGCTTACCAATGTTATGTGTTTTATTGTAAAGCTTTCTATGCTCAGGTCACTAGCTCAACTTTGTTCTGTTTCAAATGTGGTCATGATACTATTATTTTTCTGGATTTAAAATGGAAGAGATATGGTTTAACCTTAATCTAAGTAAGTATTACAAGATATCTAAAAAAAAATAAAACACCACTATTTCAAAGATCTGAGCTTTTCACCTCTGAGTAATAGATTGTCACATGAACCTTATCGAGACTAAAGTGTTTAATAGTGTGAGGGGTAAATGTACAGTATTTAGCTTTTGTATGGTTGACTCAAGACTTCATTGGATGTTTGAGACACAGTTCCCTTTTCTATTGACAGATAGGGAGCTACTGCGCAAAGCTGACGAAAACTTTGGATGTTATTGATGTTATTTTTGTACAATTTTTAAGTTAAGTTGTTTTTCCTTTCTCCTGCCCTTCCTATTTCTCTCTTGTTCCCTCTCACCTTCTTTATTTTCTTTCTCTTCCTTTGCAACCAGTTCTTATTCTAACTGTAATAATAAAATATAACAATAATAGCTAAACAATAATTAATGCTTTAAGACAAAAATCCAAAGACGTGATAATACTTTAACCATATGACCTACAAGAAAGCGCTACTGTTTACTTGACGATGTATTGCTGTTTTTAAAGAAGGAAGGAGTCCCTATATCTAAGCTACTGTTTTCTGCCTCTCAATAAGCACACTGGAGACTGTAACCAAAACCCCAAACTAGAGCCATGGCAGTCTGTAATATAGCGGTTAAAAAGTTTTACTTCTCTTAAGAAATGTCAGTTTATTTTATTTTTTATTTATTTGCTCTTTTTTTTTTTTATACCATAGTGTTCCAGCCCTTAAGGATGTCCAGTTTGCTGCTAATGTACTGTAGTTTCTAACAATACTGTAGAATGATGCATGCTCTGATTGCTTTACCACTAGGCTTTAATGACTACAAACTGTAATGAAACCTTTGACGCTGTTGATAACTTGCTTGTGTTATTCTGTTAAAAACAAATGGATATTTGGGGCTCAATTCTGTCAAAATGTTTTTACGGTATTGTATGAATTCTTTGTTATCGTCCTTTAACATGATAGAATGTTTTTTTTTTTTAAATACTTTATTAATACCACAATTGTTTTCATTTGAAAGAGATGCTTCCAGTTTTTATTTATGAAAAAAAAGCACTGCTTGAAGCAGTTTTAAAGTACCGAATTCGCATTTGCTGGAATTAAGCCCCGACCCCTCCACTGGTATGGTGTCAGTCTTTCTGTATTGCAATGTCTCTAGTCCATTTGTCTAGATCAGATAGCCTTGCTGAGCCCACAGACTGACATCACAGCCAACGTTCCAAAGGATGTGGACTGACTAACTCTGTAATGTTTTGCTCCTAAACTAACCAGTGTTTACGACAATACCAATGAGCTTTCTTCTGTACAGAAATGTGCATTCCAAATACCACAAGGCAGTTTTTTTTTTTCTATACTGATTACTTTAAAATTTAATTTCTCTTGTATTCTATTGATCTTAGTGACTGTAAGATGTACATATTGGGTCCTCCGTGGTGAAGGGACTCCTTACTGTAGGTAAAACTATTATGTTTATTTTTCTCTGGAGATGTTGTTGCCATAGTGATGACCAAAAAGATACCTGTGATGTGCACCTGTCCTTATGTCCTGCTCCATTGGTTTAGTGTGTCTATATTCTCCCCTTCGCCCGCTTCTCCCACTGGTGTGTGTGTGTGTGTGTGCGTGGGTGTGTGTGGGTGTGTGTGCGCGTGTTTCTGTTCCTCTCCTTCCCGTACTCCACTGAGCTAAATAAAGTCTGCTTCGGTGCACGCTGTGGCCTCATCTCTTTGGTCCCGCACAGAGACGCCATTTTCTGTGTTGGCGTATGCAAGTGTGTATGAATATTACATATGTGTTTCATATTCCAGACCGTAGGTTCTGCAGCTGTGTGCCTGGCTGTAAGGTTTGTGATGTGCAGTTGTGTGTGTGTGTGTGTGTGTGTGTGTGTGTGTAAGGCATTTGGTGAATGGAGTCCTGACCTCTAGGGTCACTTCATTAATTACATCTCTGACATTCAGCCAGATGAGTTTCCTTTGTGACTAAATGATACGATGAATATTAACGAGCTCGGGTGAATTACACTCCTGCCGCCGCCGCTGCTGCAGATGACGATAATGTGTTTTACGACTCGGGGAGAGAAGGAGAGGAAAATTGCACACTACAGCACATTTAGGACATGGAGATACATTTTCATATGCAACATTTCAAAGATCACAGAGTGGGTTGGCAGAGTGGGTTTTATTCTGTGAGTTTAATGTCTAACTTTTTTTTAAAGGGGGATGATGAGATGAGCAGAGATAAGGAATTTGTTTCTGCATCCATAAGGGGGGAATGTTTACGCACACAGACGGCCCTATACCTAGTGCCAAAACATTCAGCCATCCATCCATTGCACAGGCCATTGTCAACAGAGGAAACACGGGTGCGAAACAAGTTTGGCTTGTTGTTGGAACTGGCCGGCATGATGCAGTGTGCTCCGAGAAACAGCCGAGACGATGCGGAGGAGAGGGCTCAAGATAGCATTGCAGCTGATGATAACCGTCTTAGAAAGTCATTCTGATAAAGTGGTCCCCCCTCTTTCTCCTTCTCCTCATCCTCCCCCTCTTAATCAAATGAGTACTCTGCAGCTGGTGGGGTTGCGGCAAAGGGGGTTCGGGGGGGTGGGCTTGAGGGATGGCGTGAAATTATTGCCTGCTGGTGTATATGTGACGCTGGGGGAGGTGGGGTAGAGTTGGGGGTTGGGCAGAGACTGTGGGTGTGTGTCGGGGGGGGGGTGTAATGTCATTGCCTGCTGGTGTATCTGTAGTGGGGGGCTCATTTAGATTTAGATTGGTTATGTGAGGAGAGAGCTGAAAGGCCAGCTCATGTTTATGCATGAATCCCAAAGCGTACTGCTGCGGTGGAGCTTTGAGTTAAAGAGACAGCGCTGAAATACATATTCGCATTAAAACACACAGCTCTGCTTCGCTGGATAAGACGTCAGTTGAGGCAACACTGTCTGCACTATCAGATGTATTTCAAACACTGATGTACGCGCGTTTCTGTGTGTGTGCGTGCATGTGCGTGTAGGCATATTTCTGTTGAGCGTATGCCTGTGTCTACAACGCCTGTTCCCCCGATCTGTGATCCATGTCACAATCAATTTCTAGATGCTTCTTTTTCCTCCACATAATTGTTTTCTCATTTTTTGCTCCAAACATTTCAGGGGACATAGAGATTTGCTTGCTGCCTGTTTGTTATCTCCTGCAGCTAATGCTTTGTGCGACACACAATACATTCATTCACTCACTCACTCACACAGGGAACAATCAGTAAATGTCTTTGAAGGAGAGTTTGTTCAGCACTTCATCAGGTATAAAGTGGTTTTTATTTGGAGACGTGGTCCCTATCCATCTTTCAAATGACTTTTTAATGGTCGTCACACCATCCTAATCAATCATAAGGCAGAGCTAGCCTGCAAGCGCTAAATACACTCTATTTAAAATTTCCCCATTCAGCAGCAAAAACCAAAACCAAAAAACCTGACACATTGAACAGAATGCATTAGAACAGAATCCTGACGGAAATGTCTGAAAATATCTGCAAATATTTTGCCTTTGACAGCAATGCATGTTGTTAACGCCATTCGTTCCAGTTACGAGGTGCCCTATTCCTGATTTAGAAAGTGTTTCTATGCTATACACATCCCATGGTATCCCAAGGATAGACGTAATCACACTATAAAGAATAGGCTGGTTTTTGGTCATTCTTTGGTGTCTGCGTTTATACTTTCACGATTCTGGGCTTTTCTTTTGTGACCCCCCCTCCCCGGCGACACGCGGGCAGCCGCCCCCCCCCCCCCCCCCTCTTTTTTCTGTACTTTACATCTATAATGAGATACAAATACACATCAGCAGGACAGTGTCTATGCCACGCGTCCCTGTGTGAATATTACTCACACTTATTAGCTGGATTATGTTAATCTTTACACTCTCTGCCCACAGACAACAGACTCCCCATGATATGGGGGTTGGTCACGGCAGTAAGCCGGTTTTGTGCCGAGTGTCCTTGTGTGTGTGTGTGTGTGTGTGTGTGTGTGTGTCCATGTGTGTGTTGGAGTGATTGTCATGTTGTCATACCGATCTGCATGTGAAAGGGTGGCCTAATTACATCACTTATGCAAAAGAGAAACATGCGTGCGCGCGCGCACACACACACACACACACACACACACACACACATGAAGATAGAAGGCTTACCACTAAGGTCAATAAGACAAAGTGAGCTATCCTCTTACTGACTAGCAGAGAGTGGTATCACCACCTGTCAGCGACAGGGCTTGATTCACTGCACTAAAGTTACAATGGATGTTTTGATAATCGGCTTCAGATAAATTAGAAGCGGAAAAAAAATGTAGGAGTGATGAGGTCAAGTTCAGGGTGGACCAAAGCACTCAGACTGTTATTGGAGATTGCTCCGCCACATATTATCTGATTAGTCTTTTCTTCTGAGTGAAAAATTGATAGTATCCCTCCTGGTATGATTGATTGAGTTTGACATATTTTAATTATGCCCAAATTAAATGAATCGGCTGGCAGACTATAAAACATTGCTGTTTAATAACGAGCCCCTTCCCTCAACCAATCCCATTTTGGCTGCCCGCACCAAATAACCTCTCTCCATTTAATGATATGCAAATTAATTTGCATGAACCCTATGATCCCATGTGATGATTCAACTGAGATGACATAGCTGCCATGCAGCTACCACCGTCTGTGTTTCTGTCTATCTGTCCTATCTGTCCTATCTGTCCTATCTGTCCCATGTCTCCATATTCACAGGCAACTGCAGATATTAAGGTGTTCACTGTCACTTTTCCCATATGGATTGATATTGTGCCAGAGGAGCGTTCCTTGTTTCAGAAAGGTTTCTGGCGGTGGTGAGAGCTGAGTAGCAGCATGGCGCACACAGCAGACAGTGGCGTCTACAGCGCAGGCAAAGAACAACAACACATTTGTAACATCTTGTGGCAGACGGCTTTGGTAACCGCACATGTCCCTGCATTTGCCACTTCCAGCACTCCCGTCCCACGGCGGTTTGGATCCAGCTCCACCTCTGCTGCCGTTTATTGTACTCCATTTGCATAATGAAGCCCGGGCTTAATTAAGATCCAACGGGAGTCTGGAGTCAAGGATGAAGAGGAGAGAGGGATGAGGAGGGGGTGGGGAGAGGGGGGCGGGCGGTGGGGGTGGGGATCCGGCGTTCCTCAGCTTATCCACACACGCGTCCAAATAGGAGGCGCAATTTAAGGGGGGAGAAAAGCGTTGACGAGCGATTAAATCCCTAATTATGATCGGCTGTTGGAATTAGCGCGTGGCTGTTAATTAGCCGCAGATGAGATGCCCAGACAGTCGCCCGCCCCAGACGGCTGCAGCACCTTCCCTGACTGGCAGAAGCGGAAACACAGTCTGACACCCCAGAGATGGTGCCAACACGTACCTCCCTTTAACAGAGAAGGCAGTCTGGGAGGATATGCCTTTAAGGATATCCCAGGTGTGCCAGTACGTGAAGACTGCTCTTCATCACTGCAGTACACCTAGTATCCCAATGTTCTTCGTTATGCAGTAAAATCCCTGTTTCTCCTTTCTAATTATTCTCCATTCATTAATGTTGTTATTCCCCATCTTCGCTATCCTCTTCTCTCCGTAGGACGGCACATTCCTCCCTCTGTAGGTGGGTAGGTAATTATTTCTGTCGTGATGCGCAATAGTTGGCAATGAGCAGGGTTGGTACCAAGGTATTTGTCTGATTCTTCCACCAAGGTAGCATTCATGGTTCTGGTTCCTGCCCTCCGCTTCTGTTTTGTGTCCGCTGTTTGGAAGATTTGGGCTGCATCTGTTGGCGCCGGGGAATGCCTGTTTGCTTGCGTTTGGCATGATGCCATCTGTGTTTCTGGTCATTCCCTTGAGGGGATGCCATCGCGGAAAACCTTGTAGGCATCTGAAATCGTATGCTCACCGTATGGAGGCTTCTGGTTGCTAAAGCTTGCATTATGTTGGCTTGGCAACGTGCCATCTTTCTTCCTGTGCCCTCGCCATCCCTGAAAAGATGCCATCACAGAATCAACCGTTGCCTGGGCACCGCTTCTTGGCTTTGTCCACGCATACAAGCGACGATTAGCTACAAATCCTTCGAGGTGAGTCCCCTTGTCTTGGCGTGAGACGTTCTCCGCAGACCTTTTTGATCGCTCCGGGTATGCCCCGACTGTGGGCTGGCATGGTGCCCACTGGCACGCTCAAAGCTGGCACTGAAAGGAAAAAGGGCGACGGAAGAGGGTCAAAATACACAGAACTTTCACGACCGATCATTCCAGCTAGACGAAGGGCCAACAAAAATGTACCTAATATTCGCTATATCCTCCATTTTCTTGTGCCGCCTCCTCCCTCTCGTCACCCACCCAGCTTCATCTGAGTCATCCTCTTCCTCCTGGCATCTCTCTCACGTTTATGCTGCGCTATCTTCTGTATCCTGGCTTTATATCTTCATTTATACATCCCCTGGTTCTCCTAACCCACTGTGGCTGTGCCAAGGTGGCAGTATGGAGGTCTGTCTCTGTTCCTCCTCTAGTCTTATCCCCTTCACCCCTTTGCCCATGCCCGCCCCACTCAAGTCCTGACTGGATGGCACTGTGCCAACCTGCCACCGCCATCCCTCTTATTTGTAGCTCATCTCTCTATCGCCCTTCCCCCTGTCTATATATCTCCATCCCTCTCTTTTTTCCTCATTTCATTCATCCTGTATCTGAATCATTTACCTCCCTCTGCGCCGTGCAATGCTGTGTACATACTGTACTCTTTGCAAATACATTCACATATGGGCGCGTTTACAATTGTCAACTTTGAATTTCTTTACGGCGAGTCTTCGCTGTCTTGTGGGAGACCCAGTTGTCACCTGAAGGAATTCTGTGCCCGCACCACAGGTAATTACAGAGCTCCGCAGTCCTGTATTCCACAGAGACGAGACGAGACAGAGAAAGAGAGCCCGTTAGTTTGGAGAAAGCTTGTGTTGTTTTAATTAACCATCACCAACCCCCACGTCTGTGAGAGCCTCATACGGGTTTAACTCGCTCCTACACAGAATGTACAATTATTCGATACATCTGATTATAAATAAAAATGCAATGCGTACCATCAACCCCTGCTCCCTGTTTTCTTTTTTCTTTCATTAAATGTAAGCTGCTGGTGGTGGTGAAGCTATTAAGCAAATACTCTCATTAGTACACAACACATAATGAATATGTAAATGATGTGTGTAATTTATGCATGGTGTGGGGGACTTGTTCTCTTTTCAGTCCTCCATTGTATTCACTCTATTTGTACCCTTGTTCTGTAAATCCTCAGTCTTCCGCCATTTCCCTTCTTCTCTCACCCCACACTGAGTGAATGAATCCATAGAGAATTTATTGTGGTTGCGTTCTAACCATTTACTCTACATCTGCCCCACTTTACATACCTATCTTTCTTTATCTCCTTCTCTCTCTCTCTCTCTGTTTATCTCTCTTTTGGGTCTGTTTAAGAAGCCTTGCAGTGATGCGTTAAACCAACAACTGAGTGTTTGAACAAGGTCTTTCTTCCAGGAATATGAACATTGAATAATCTATTCACCCTATTACACCTCTACATGCCTGTGTGTGTGTGTGTGTGTTGTTCCCCACGTATGGAAAGTGTGCTAAACTGAAGCGTGCCCATGCCCAAACAGACGGTCGAGGAGGCCAGCCCCAGTCTAGGACAAACACCTATAATACTCTAGCTCCCCTGGCAATCACCATAGCAACAAACCACGGTAGCCACGTGAGTTGCATAGTAAGAGTAAGAACACAGACCATCTAGCTGCCTGCAGCGATGAATCAGAGTCAAGAACACAACAGTTCAAATGCCAGACTGAACCTCTGATTCTAGCCAGACCCGCCGTTTGAGTCTGTCAATACGTTCCAATCTCACACATACACAGACACACACACATACACTCTCTGTCTTTCCAGTCCTAACAGGTGCTGAGGAGCCACAGTCAATGATTGTAATGAGCTATCGATCACCGTGGGAAAACAGAAGGACAGAGAGGGATGAGAGAGGTAGGGGGAACCAGAGGACACACACACACACTCACTCCTAACAGAAGGTGGTGAAAACACCCTGAATGAACAAAATGGAGACAAGCTAGCTAAGACAGAGTGTCAATATTTCCTTTAATCAGCTCCTCATCTTCTATTTACCTGCACCAGATAGAATTCATGGCGCAGTACGGTTACCTCCACATCAGGTCCCAATGAACTCTTCCCCTTAATGCACAAGGCTTGGGGAGGGGCGGGGGGTCAGATGTAAAGATTTGCTGAACAGCTCGGGATGACCACGCAGACATGGCTGCCGTGACCGAGCCCAGATGCCAGTGAATGGCGCTGACACTGTGTCTTTATTTTCCTCTCCTCCGTGTGCACGGGGGGGGGGGGAGCAGACGGCTTTGGGGAAGGGGGAGGTGTGCCTGTGTGTGTCGTGTGTGTGTGTGTGTGTGTGTGTGCGCGCGTGTGTGTGTCGGCTGGCGTTACAGATAATGAAATGCAGCAGGGAACAAAGAGCTGGGGGCCCCTATTCTCTCTGCTGCAGCTTCATTTTCCCTCATGTCAGTCTATGATTCTTCCAAACCCTCTTGTGTGTGTGTGTGTGTGTGTATGTGTGTGTGTGTGTGTGTGTGTGTGTGTGTGCGCATGTGTTTGTGTTCGTATGAGGAGATTGTTGTGTGTGTTATCCTCCCCTCCTCTTCCTGTTAGTATTCTGCATGGCAGATCCCCCTAATGTAATAACTCTGTCTGCATGTCTAATTTACAGCAGGAGAGAGTAAATAGCCTGTGGTTAATTACAGTAGGGTACGTGTGTGCGTGTGTGTGTATTCGTGTTTGCCTCTGTGTGGATGTGCGCGCGTCTATGCGCGTGTCTACATGTGCGTAGGTGTGTCAGAATGATTTATGAGTTGCAAATAGCTACACCAGTGGCCCGTTTCTCCTCACTTAGTTTTTAATCTATCTTTCCATTAATTTTCCTGGAAGACGTTATTATGGTTTTATAGCGCGTGCACGCAGGCTGACCGAGCGCGCGCACGCGGCGGGTGTTAAGGAGAAATTGCTGTGGACATTTTGTTAGAGATACACGGGCACCCCAGGGGTGTGTCCTGTGCCGTCTTCCTCTCCGCCCTCCATTTCCTGTCGTCTTTTTCCCCCTTCCTGTCTCTCACTGCTTCACTCACGCCCAGTGAACACAGACGTTTATTGACAGTACACAGCAGAACATGGAAACAGCAGGTCAATCCGTTTAGCCCAAGGGCCGATACACCAATTCACCAATTTGTCAGTGTTAGTTTGAGAGAGAAAAGCAGCTAATCTCTCCTCTCTGCTCTCTATTGATCACACACTTAGACTCCACTTCTCTGTCTAAACACTATTGATTCCCTCTTACTCCCTCTCTCTCCCTTTCTCTCTGTCTTCCTCTCCCCACATACCACAGCTCTCATCGCATCATTCCTTTATATACTACTTTTCAGACAGCCTATACACTTACAATATAGCTTGTGTGTTGGGTAGGCCACAATTTTAGAGGGAATTTCATGGTGAACAAACACAAGTCTTAATTAACTTCTAAGCTAAACTTCCAAGCTATCTAATTATTTGAACCAAAGATATAGGCAGTAAGGCAAGATGTTTAGGATTTTGCTCTTTGCCTAAATTAGTTTTCAATCTTCCCCGGTATGTACATTCAAAAGCTGGTGTATAATCCCTTTTTATTATGAGACTAATGGTGAATTGTTTTCAACATTAACTTTGCATGGACACTTCACTGATTAACCATTTCTGTTATTTGTTTTTCAGTCTTACATTGTAACAGAAAGGACAAACCTGAAAACATAAAAACGTAGGCTATAAGGCGAGAGAATACATTGTATCAGTTAATTGAGCTACCATTACCTACACGACTCTTTATAGAACTTGTCTGCCACCTACTGGTACATGAAAAATTATTACAAACCTATAGCTGAAAACAGTAGGAGTTGACGATCTCGTCGAGATAAGAGAATCTTTGTGTTTTGTAAAACATGTACACATGACCATCTCGTCGAGATAAAAATATCTTTGTATATTACAAAACATTTAGCCTACTCGTGGCTTGTGTAACGTAAAAACCGCTGTTTGGTAACAAGAAAAAAAAGTTGTTCGGTGTTTCTGACTAGGTCGTTCTACTGTTGATTTTGAGATTAGTACCGACAATTTTAACACCGTTGACATCCTCACCGTTTAGTTGACGATGTCTAGCCAATATCAGCCGGCGCTGAAGATAGAACGTCTTAATGGAACACGAGAGAGCATGGTGGGTATAGAAGATCCGTAGTTTTTTTTCGGGTTATGTCTCACCATACTGGAACATTATGAAACCCGTTCGCAGTATCATGGGGAAGTGGGGGCTATAGGAAAGTGCATAGAGAAACTATAAACTGTATTTTAAATCGAGACTAGTGGAGTGGAATGCAGCCTATAGCTTGGTAATTGGGGCGAGCTAAATATAACCCGTTAGGCTGTTTGTAGACCCACAAAGTGATTCATCCCAGCTATTCAGGGGATTGTGAGCTGATACTTATAGTTTTTTGTTTTATTTTGACAGGATGAAGATGATCAACTGGCGGTTGCTCTGGCTCTCTCTCTATTAGAAGTCAAAGGTCAACAACAGTCCACTCCCACCCCAGAGGCTAGACCTCAGGATTTAGGAGACAGACAAAATTGGTCAAGGGGTTTAATTCCGGGTGGTTCCATCCAACCAAAGTCAGTCTCAAAGATGCCAAGAGACTCTCAGATTCACAAAAACAAGCTGCCACACAATGACATTGAGGGAACATCATGTGTTTTTCCCTCACAACCTTCCAAGGAAGAACCTGTTAAAGAAGGAGAGCTGGACCAATCGAAGAAGCCTAGTCGCTCTAAGAACCGGCGTCAGCGGCGAAAAGGCAGAGACCAGCAGGTGGTCGGGTTGGCCCGCTCCCCCTCGGCTCAGCTTCCAGTGCTGCTGTGGTACCGTAGGGACTTGCGACTCTGTGACAACCCCACTCTTATTGGCTCATTGGAAGTGGGCGCCCCTGTCATCCCTGTCTTCATCTGGAGCCCCGAAGAGGAGGAGGGACCAAGGGTCACTTTGGCAATGGGAGGGGCTGGTACGTTAACTGAGTGAATTCAAGCAGTGTATAAGTGTGTCTGTTGTCAGAAGTCACGGCATATAGAATAAATAGTTTCAAGATTGTTGTTTACATTTACATTTACAGCATTTAGCAGACGCTTTTATCCAAAGCGACTTACAATTAGTACATTTGTCAACAGTTGAACCGGTTAACTACCGGTTTACAAGTAGATAACATTCTCCAAAATAAGGACAGCATCATGTAACACGGTAACTTCACCTATGCAAGGTGTTGTGTCATTTTTATTCTCTCTTTCATTATAGGCAAGTACTGGCTTCACCAAGCCTTATCCTGTCTCTGTCTCTCTTTGGAGCGCATTGGCAGCCATCTTGTCGTCCTGAAGGCGGACGGCGAGGGATGTGGAGGTGGATCATCCCTGCAGACACTTAAGAGGCTGGTAAAAGAGACTGGGGCGAGGACTGTCTTGGCTACTGCTCTCTATGAACCCTGGCTTAAGGAGAGGGACGAGGCGGTGGTGTCTGCTCTACGGAAAGATAACGTGGAATGTAGGATGTTTCACTCTTACTGCCTCCGAGACCCTTGCACCGTCAGCACGGAAGGGGTGGGACTGACAGGTTAGTCCCATGCCAGACTCATTGGCAGTGCAGGTCCAATACAGGTGATATGGATTTTCCATTGGAGTTTGCCATTGCAGGTATTGGTTCAGTGTCCCACTTTATGAGCTGCTGTAAGCAGAACCCAGGCCCAGGGTTAAGCGTTCCCCTGGAGGCTCCTGTATCTCTGCCGGCTCCCTCCCACTGGCCCCAGGGCGTCCCCCTCAACACTCTTGGCCTGGCACGCATGCCCTGCAGAAAGGATGGTACCACAGTCAGTAAACGCAGCACCGCAGCAGCGCAGCCTTAGAGGAAGAGCTTTTTAAAGGTGGTAGAGACAATGGGGAAACCAAAACATTTCTTTTTATCTTTAGATTGACTGGGCGGCCAACATCCGCAGCTCTTGGGATTTCAGCGAGGAAGGAGCTCATGCAAAGCTAGAAGCCTTTTTTTATGATGGTGAGACATTCTATACAAAAACTAAAAACCTGAATTATACATTTGCAATGCTTCCCAAATCCATATGCTCTTGTATATTAAATGTGCACGCACTATAATGTGTTCAAGATCCTGCGAAGAATCCCCATATACACTGTACCATGTAATGGGCATTATGACTTGTAGTTATGACGTTTTGCACATTCGCTTAGGGAAATGTTTCTAGTTAAGGTATAAAATATTGTTCAGTTTGTCTGCATAATCTGTAATATGTATTTTAATACTTAGTTGAGTGAGAACATCCTTAGTCAAACTGTTTGTAAGCGCACAAGATTAGGATGGTCTCATGTTGATCCACCAGCAGCGTACCATAATAACTACTTTTTGTGTGTCCTAGGCGTGTATAGGTATAAGCAGCATTCAGCGAGTGCGGATGCCCCTAATACTAGTGGCCTGTCTCCCTACCTTCACTTTGGGCAGCTGAGCCCACGCTGGGTTTTGTGGGATGCAAAGGAGGCATGTTGCAGACCCGTGAAGTTCCAACGCAAACTGGCCTGGAGGGATATGGCCTACTGGCAGCTAACAATATTTCCAGACCTGCCACGGGAGTCTCTCAGGCCTGCATACAGGGTAGAAATGAGCTGTATACCTATACTTCCCAATTACTCACTTTCTTGCCATTAAATGAATGAACCTAACAGGTCATAAATAAGCAGAGAGGGCCTCGCTCCATTATTCACCCACTGGTCTCTACAGGCTCTGCGGTGGAGCAGTGATCGTGGCCACCTGAAGGCTTGGCAACGAGGCAGAACAGGCTACCCTTTGGTGGACGCAGCTATGAAGCACCTGTGGCTGACGGGCTGGATGAACAACTACATGAGACACGTGGTTGCATCCTTCCTCATAGCATACCTGCATGTGCCCTGGCAGGAGGGTTACCGCTGGTTCCAGGTGAGGCTTTTACTTACACAAACCCCATTGACCAAAAATAGGCTTTTAGCTTTCGTCTGTTCACGTTGATATCTGTGCGTAGGATACTCTAGTGGACGCGGATGTTGCTATAGATGCCATGATGTGGCAGAATGGGGGAATGTGCGGGTTGGACCACTGGAATTTTGTCATGCACCCCGTCGATGCGGCGCTGACCTGCGATCCCTCCGGAAGTTATGTCAGGAAATGGTGTCCTGAGCTCACAGCACTGCCTGACGAGTTCATTCACAAGCCCTGGAAATGCCCTGCTTCCATGATGCGGCGCGCAGGTGAGGAAGCCTAAATGTCTTGTAGGGACCTTCAATGGAGGAAAAATGATGTGCCTATAATTAGATAAAGAAATCTACTATTAAGATTGTGAAGATTTGTAAGATGTCTACTCTTTTCAAATTAGACAGTGTGACCCAGCTTTCCATTGGCTCAATGCTGGTAGAGGAGGCCAGAGGAGATTTGTCAATTAATTGTTTTTCCAACAGCTAAATGGTTATGTTGCATATTGCAAAGACACGCTAGACCACATATATTTAGCCTGCCTTAAACCCCTTATCACATGAAACAGAATTAGGACCTACTGTATAGGTAGATCTTGCACATATTTGTCTGATTTAGTTAGACACCTAACACTACCATAGCACCCTAATTGAAACTACTCAATATTATCTCTCTTCTGCTTTGCCTCATTGTATAGGTGTGGTGCTGGGCCAAACCTACCCTGAACGTATAGTCACAGACTTGGAAGAAAGGAGGAGCCAGTCTTTGCAGGATGTTAACTTGGTGCGTACGACGTTTGTAGAGTATGTGGACAAGCAAACAGGCTGTGACTTAATTCCCCTGCCCCAACCCCTGGTCTCTGAGGCCCTGGGCTTGCCACACAGTGACGGAGAAGGGGTGAATCCAAGAAAGCAGTTCCTCATGCCTGTGATTACCCGCATGGAATTCAAGCACCAGTTGGGTAATCGCGATGCAGACGCTGCCTCTAACCCTTACAATGCTGTGCTGAAGGGCTACGTCAGTCGCAAGCGGGATGAGACCATTGCCTTCTTCAATGAGAGAGACTTCACTGCCAGCGTTATGTACGAGGGAGCCCAAAGAAAAGAGAGGCTGGAGAGTGACTATCGGAGAGTAGAGGGACTCCCTTGGGCACCGTCACCACGGGGAAGGGCCAGGCGAACTTCCACAGCCAAGGACAATTTTTCAGTTTTTTCAGAGGTTAGGAGCAGAGGGTTATATGACAAAAGTTAATAAATAAAATAATATATTTTTATTTAAGGGTGTGTGTTCAATAACATACTTGTTTCTGGTGCTTTTCCACTTCATACTTAATAAAGGTAATGTGTTGGTGTTTCAGAGACTAACATTTAAATGACATAATATGGAATGCAAAATCTATAAATTAAGTGTGTCCAACATGACACTACAACTCATTTTATAATACCTACCTAAACTATTGGACACGAGTGACCACACAGAGAGAGTGACAGTTTATTTTTAACATTTAAAAAAGGTACATGCAGTGCAGACCCACATTATTAAAGTGATATTGAAGAAAAACAATTGACAGCATACCTTCTTTACCCCAGTAAGTCCACATTCAGCATAAAATAACTATTTTCATTATCAATTTGTAGATTGTATGTGATTCATTAAGGCCATTAAATGGCATAAAAATTAGGCATAAGGTACAAAAATAAGAGGCTAATCACGTCTGAACCCAAACCGGCATCTTGCAATTTCTTAATCCGTTTAGCCATTTAATTTACGGTCAATTGATTAATTGTTGATCCAACACAAAAAAATACCATTAACTGTATGTTAAAACACTTCAGCGATATGATTAATATTTAATTAATAAAATGTAGTTTTTATTTCAATCTTCATTTGTTTCCATTATATCTCAAACATACTAACATGTAGTGGTTGAAGTGTTTCCTAGAAATCATAAAAACAAGATTCCTCAGATATGAACTTGGCAGGTATACAGATAGCTTAAAACAATTAAGTCCATTCCCCTATATCATTTAGGCAAAATACACTTGAGTCTATTATCCGAAGTCAGAAAAATAGGCTGCACATTTCACTTATGAAATATTACCAATAACTATTTCGACTAGCATCGTAGATGTATTTGCGCTACAATGGAATGGAAAAATGTAAATTAAATACAGCAATCAAACAGAATACTTCATCCTGTACACATGTGGACACTGATGTAAGAAAATTACAGTCAACAGTTTTACTAAAGTTCAATCACTTTCAGCGCTTATAGCAAAGTGCTTTTGTAATTCTCACAGGTTCCCACTCTATAAGAGGCAGTCTATAATGTAAAATGTTTGCACACATCACTTTTGACTATTTAACAGTTTCATCAGTTTAGGGGTCTTTAAGCCAAATAATATATCCTCCCCTAAAGGCAGTCATTAACAGTAGTCGTGGTTTCCTAACGTTCATAGCTCTATAACACTGGCCGTTCAACCATCTTGAGCTCCAAGGCTTGGTGTGCTGTCATGACTGACAGGCACAACTCACATGCCTCTGCCAGTGGTGGCTGAGAGGAGAGGTGAAGTGTAGCATGCAGTTAGTCCTCGATAGAACGGATATATCTCTCATATGCTTTCTCATCCATGAGCGCATCAAGCTCTGCAGGTTTATCAATGGTCATCTTTATCAGCCACCCTGTATACAAGATCTGGTTAATGGTCAGTTAAGGTAACATGTGGTCAGTTACATTATTTTGCAGTTGATGTCCATATCATCTTGCATTACTGCCATCTACTGGTAGCTTTCTTGTTCACCTCACTATGGAATCACTTGCATCTTATCTCTGCTAATTATTTTCACTGTAGATTGTAACTAAATTGCTTATTTCCAACCTCTAACATTCTATTAATTTGTTTGCACACTGCAAATGGGGCTGTGGTGGCAAAATAAGAGTCATAAGGTCCTTTTTCCTGTTTCCTGCATGGAATGTAATCAGAAAAAAAAGAAAAGAAAGTAATGTGTAATGATCTGATCTTGGCATTTAAGTACTTAGAGGTATGTTACATAATATGTCATGCAATGAGATGTTTGCAATGAAACATGAGGTATTTAACATATCTAGCTTTGATGACATCTGAGGTCACTTTGATGATGTCACCACTTTGACTAATGTCCGTTTCAGCTACTATTGGCAAATGTAGTAATTTTTAGTCCCTGCATCTGCCAATGGCTGAATGTCTATTTATGAGTGTGTGAAGAATATGGCCACAAATCCATTTCTCAATAAAAAGGACTTCAGGGGCAATGTGATGTATGGGACTTCAACTGTTGAGAGATGCTCACAAAGGAAAGTACAATCTTAGGTCTGAAAAGAAGGAAAACTAGTCTTTTCCTTGCTCATATTACATCTTCTCTGGAAAAAAATGAATAAAAATAATAATAAAGAGCGTACCATCTTTGTAGCAGGATTTGTTGACCAGCCCAGGGTTATCTGCCAGTTGCGTATTGATCTCTACTACTTCTCCAGTCAACGGAGAGTAGAGCTCACTGGCTGCCTTCACACTCTCGAGCGCACCAAACTCATCTGAGATAAGACAGGTTATCCAGTTACAAACTGTACATTCAAGGTCATTTTAGAACTTCCTCAAACACACAACGGGAAAAAGAGTTAATTGGATCTGACAGCTAATTTACATGATCAGAAAGGCAAAATGGGTGCAGGTTGAAAATAGCACTGCCCTTCATACCTTGCTGAGCCAGCTGTGTGCCCACCTCCGGCAGTCCACAATAGACTACATCTCCAAGGGCGTCCTACAAATGGCAAACAAAGGGAGAGAGGTTAGTCCCTCCAGACCAGTGTACTTAAGTAATGCAGAGTTAGTGTAATCGGCTGTTCACATGCGCACGTCTAAAAGCAATACCTGTGCGAAGTTACTGATGCCCACGGTCCCTAACCCACCGTCTTCTACTCGGATCCATTCGTGCTTGTCTGTGAATTTGAGCGCTGTGCAATAACATAAATACCGATTCAAAACAACAGAACATAGCAAACGAAGTATACTGTAAACATCATATAGTTATGATATGGAGGGAAAGATATTTCAATTGCTGCCGTCCTGTAAGCAGCGACGCTCCTCCGGCGTCCTTCTACACTACACGGGGAGCTATGCTAAATGATGCTAGCCGTTTGTTCAAACTTTAACCAAAACTGAAGCTTCGCAATGAAATACCTGAGAGTCGGCTAGAAGTGGCAATAGCCCGTTGAAAATAAGCTTTAGTTGCCAGTCGGAATGAAGAAGGTGATAGCGGACGACTAAGCAAAGTCAAGGCAGAAAAGTTAGAAGACAGGGAACGGATTATCCCACGCGCAGCCATTTTTGAGAGTCGCGTGCACTAAGTGTCATAGGAAACCGTCATTGAGGGTGCTTGTTTTGTTGCAAGGTAGACTTAAACTAAGCGGGCGTGCCACAACTATTTAGTAAGTATACAACATCCCCATGCTCAAACCGTTCAAAAAAGTGTGCACACCAAATAACTTGAAGCAAGCAAAACGACCAATGCATTTACAGTATATCTAGCTATGCCCCACATCGTTTCATTTTAACAATACATTGAATCTTCATAGAATACAGAATCATTAAAATTACATTATGAGTGTATGACACAGAAAACCTTTTAATGTAAACACTAAACAGCTCGAAAAATGCTTTATAGGATATATTCAGTATATTCTATGACATATTTGGCGTATAGTATAGCCTCTGTAAATAATTTTATATATGTGATTGAATATTAGACTGTAACGTTACTAATGTCACAGTTGAACGATTATCCTACTTCACCCTATTGTCTCCAGGTCTACAAGGCTGGTGGGGTCCTGAGGACTGGGTATTGTGGGGGCATTTCATCAAGGCAGATAAAGGAAAATCCAGGCTTATTTATTTATTAGCGGGAATACTACGTCATTCTAGGCGGTTAATGGTGTCCTAACACAATTACTATAAAAACTGTGCCCCAACACACTGGAACTAACAAGGCCAACATCAAAGTGCAAATATACAATTATGGAACTTAAATGCAACACAAATCACACTACTTAACTAAGGGAAAGTGGCAGGGCGGATCTCAGCGCCGTCGCTTCCTTGCTAAATTGGTCACAATCATGCTTGTTACCTTTTCTATCGTAACGATACTACCGGTACTCGTATAGCTTACAGTGTAGCTCCACAAGCAGTCCCTGCTCGGTAGGTGAAAAGAACGCCGCTCTCTCCTTGTGGTTTTTCGACACACTGCCAGTGATCAATTGGATGTTCGACAATCGGGTAATCAGGGCTTTTTAAATACCTTGTTCACGCACATAATACTCGCTTGTCTGAGTTTTTTAATACTAAATTACATGTGTGGAACGCATTAAGCCTCGATAGCATGGTCACGCTTAAGACTATTTTCGATATTCTGACATGGAATACCCTGGCCATTCAGCCAGTTTGATACAGTATCTACAGTTACAGTTTATACAGTAACACCACGGAGTGGAACGGGATAGTGCTGCAGTCATAACTACAGTATCCACTAGGAAGAGTAGTCCACCATCTCCCCCAGGTCAAGAACAGACCTACAGAGGGCCAATCTTAGTACTAAGAGGTTCTGTACATAGACTGTATAAATAATTCTGTAGAAATACAACTGCCGCTTATGTTTACCGACAGAAGCCTGACAATTTGCATGCAAACAAACACTGCGGTCACGTGAGCCGGCGTTCGTAAAAAGACGGTCACGCCAGCCGGCGTTTAGATTGGGCTGTGCGACTATAT
>JAODLI010000021.1:3019259-3047884 GCA_027575585.1 Percopsis omiscomaycus
ACACACACACACACACACACACACACACACACACACACACACACACACACACACACACACACACACACAGGTACACACCTATCTAGCCTTAAGTGGCCGGCAAGATCAGTGCGGCATCAGGCTCGCTGCATACTTGTGAAATGGCCATTTCTCCCCCCTCTTTCTCTATCTCTCTCTCTCTCTGCTAAGTCAATCTCGTTTTACTGTTATCTAAAACTTCCGCTTTTTATTGTTGTTCTTGAAATTTTCCCATAGATACACAAGGAGGATGTAAAGGACGCAGACTCTATCGTTGCGGTGTTTTCCTCTTGACATTATTAACCATTTCAGGAAACAACTTTGAATAAAAACAAACAAACAATGAAATAATGTTTGACTTCCTATTTAAAGGTGAATCGGTAAAACACAAGCCATGCACATTCAATTTGCTTTGCATGGATGCATATTGACTCTCCTGTTGTCCTATGACAACATGGGAGAATGGGCTCCTGTTTGCATCGGCACATTTGTTTTCATGTGTTCATGACATGCAAAGTTGGGGTATTGTAATTGCAGGTATTTGAAGCTTGCGCTGAGCCTGTACTTACTGGTCAAGGCACCCATAGATTTACTGAGCTCTACATAGCTTTTCCACTTATCTTAATGACTGCCAATGGAACTAAAAGCAGATGACTCTACAATTCACAAAGTTTTAAACCAACAGTGTTTCATAGACTGAGGTCAGACCTACACTATATGTGCATGTGAACTACAACAAGAGTGTCAACAAGAGTGTGTGTTTCTCTTAGTGTAATCTGCAGAACCGACTGCTATGTTCCTTCCACTACTAGCAAGTATACGTGCACAACTGCTAATACAGACTCACAACATAAACTCACAAAAGTTAACTTGAGTTAACCATAAACTATGGTTGCGTGAAATAGGCAAAGACATACACACTGAGGTATGTAGCCTATGTCTACGTCGCTCAATGGGAGAGGCTGAGAAAACAATGTGGTGCTATCTGTATGTGTGTGTGTATCCCTCTGTCCCTCTATCCGTCCATCTGGATAGTGTGTGTTTGTGTGAATAAGCCGAGCAAGCAGAATTTCCAACATAGAGATCAGGAAGGAATAGATGGAGGCCCTTACAAAAACACCACACACCATGACCGGCGGAAATCAAGGTCAGTCTGACAATAGTGTGTATGTGTGTGTGTGTGTGTGTGTGTGTGTGTGTGTGTGTTTGCATAAAACGTACTTCAATAAATACACAGACAGACAGACATATTATTTAAATGTATTTGAATGAAATAGCACATCCACTAAACTCAAGAGTGCTTTCTCTTTATCAGTTTGTATGTGTGTGTGTGTCTGAAAGCTCGCAGAACATGTTTTATTTGATACTTTTATACAGGCCCACTCTGCCCTCCTTCTAGATACACTTGCGATGGATGTATACTGTATATCTAATATAAAGTATGATACAGTTTGATGTGTAATATCTAAACTACTACCAAAAATAAAACCCGCACACAAATGGTCTTGGACGTGTAGGCGTTGCCAATTACCTCCTCCTGCTTCTTTTGAAAATGTGTGTTTGCCCTTTGTGATGTCATCAGAGGGGGACAGAGAACAAAAGAGATGAAATGCAGATTGGGTAGCTTGTGTTTGTGTGTGTGTCTCTATGCCCAGGCAAAGAAGGCCTTGACAGACACACACACAAACACACATATTTGTACACACATACAGAATGCATTCAGCCACTCCACCCCTTCTATTTACCCATTTATAACATTGACCCCCCCAATACTTTGCCCCAAGACTCTGCCCCAAGACTCATCGCCAAGGCAACCGCCAGCACTCAGCCTCTGCCAGACATCCTGGCAAGGTTAATGAGCAAAATACACACACACACCCACACACATACGTACGCACAAACACAATGGCTGTCCTTCCCTCTTCATCTCTATTTTACACCAGAAAAAAACAAAGAAATGTCCCTAATCACTCATAAGCAGGCAAGGAATGGAAAACAAGCATTCTTTCACAGTGACGGTTCGGGACTGAGAAAAAAACCAAGCTCACTTATTATTAACAAATATTTGCCTTTTTTTCCATTTCCAATATGTGGGAGAAAAGAAAATAGGAAGTTACGTGTGTTCTCTTTCATACCTGATAATCTCCCATCCTCTGCTCCTCTATAATCGGACCTGTCAGACACCGTTTCCTGGTATTCTGATTCCTGAAGATAACAAAAAAGGGTATACTTTCACTGGCAGGTTGTCACTGCATAACAAACACATTAATCTAATGGAGGCATCCATTCAGGGGTCAGTTGGCACATCGCTGAAACAAGACTTCATTAGGGGCTGGTCTATATTACAGGGACTGACTTGAAAAACAACTTTATAATCTCAATATTCTTATCTGATACCACCATAGTGGAGATACATTAAAATGCAGGCTTATATAGATTTAAAGCAGTTAGTGTGATATAAGGGATATTGCCCACCTAAACGCAGTTCATGCACTGTTTTCCATTTGCTAATAATGACATTTTTAAAAGAAATTTGACATCATGTATTTCAAGAAATATATGTTTAACTCTTGGTATTTACAGAACTTTTCAAAGGTCAAAGGCTTATCTGTATTGAATTACTAGATAACTGCACATAGTATCAGTGGAAATTCTTGATTTATATTAAATTGAATCCTCTAAGCCAGTTTTAATACACTGAAACCATGCTGGAGTCAATAAGTAGTTTGAGGCCAACAGTGATACATACTGCTGTTTTTCTCCTTGTCTTCCTATTCAAATCAACCAATAAATTTTCCTAATAACAATATTACCAGAGGGAGCATTTTATACTGGGCATTTGCAAGTAGTGTTTACATTTACCACAAGATATTTGTGTTTTTGCAAATGTACAGTAGTACTTCCAGTTTAGATAAACCAGGTGGCCTTTAAACACATCTGTCACACGCTAATATGGACACACACACACACACACACACAGATAAAGGCTGGGTTGCAGAAGATCACATCTGTTGTGCTGTTTAGCTTAGCAAAATACCAATGATTTAGTGTGAGGGATTAGTCACTAAGGAATGATATGATATGCTGACAACAACTGATTATCAAGTGCTCTTATTCACCTTATGTGTGCCATAAGTGGACTGCTATTTATTTGTTCTTATAATGTCTATTTTTCACACAAAAATGGTATAAACCAATGGAGCATTGATCGCCAGAAGGATCACTTGAAATTCCTTGGGGGGTTGACTTGTGATTGGTCAGCTGACAAGCTGATTGGACAGCTCTGGATAGCTCTAGGGTCACTGCGCATGATCAGATCATCTCTGAATCAATCAATCAGTCTGGCCTGACCCTGCTTCAATGAGGAAGCTTGCTGGTGTGTGATAGTCAGAGTAGGGATTAAAGCATCGCTTGACAGCATTGCATCTGTGACCATTGTCTTATCATTGCTTCACCAATCAAAACACTAGTATGCCTTCACTAAGGCACATGACACAACACCAAATCATAAGGAAGTCAATGTGCTTCTTCCATAAAAGGTCAAGCAGTTGGGTCTCTGTAGTAGATCTTTAGATGATATGTGATGTCTCTCTTTTGATAAGAAAGCATGTCCTGGACCCTCCCTTCCTCACATTCCCCAGCAGTATCCACTGCTCATTAGCATTATTGATTGATTGGTAGTCCAGGGCCTGCTAGCACAGCCTACATGTCATATCCTTGTTTGAATAAGGGGGAAATGCAAACGACCCCAATTAGACAAGGCAATGCTCACTACACACACACACACACACAGACACACACACACACAAAGCACTCAAGAGATCAAGGAACATCAGCCATGTTCAACAGGAACTCAGGACACATTATCTGTGACATCTTATACGCCGTAAGTGATATCTATGACCACAAAAAACGGAACGTAAGAGTGAGTAGCTTTGTGTATTTTGAGCTTTCACCTGAGCAACTTGAGTTTCTCAACACAGTCTTTAGGGCAGTTGCCTAATTAAATCCAGAAAGAGAAAGGGTGGCATACCATGCCGTTTGGTTTGTGTTGTATCCCCCTCTTGTGGTAGATGTATATACTACATTTAAACTCCACTCCGAAATAATGCAAATTAATTTAATAAGTTTATTCTGCATGTTTAATTCTAAATGCTTGTACTTATATAGAAAAACTTTAAACAGATAATGGACCTACCAGGATGGGTTTCTGAATAGACAAAACATAATTAAACATAATGCACATATAAGACTGATTGCTTACTTCTCTGATTGGTCTAGATTTCTTACCTGGGATTGTCTGATGATGATGGAGGGCCGGGGTATTTGCGGGTACTTGGGTTCAAATTTAGGACTAAAGTCCGACTCTAGGTCACCCTCTGAGCTTTGGGACGACACTCTACGGCACTCCGCAGGTGACTCAAAGCATGGGTCAATCCCTGAATCTGGAGGGTGGCAATTCGAGTTTGAGTTGGTACCATTCAGATTCCCAGTGGTGCTGGTGTGCGTGCAGATAAAGCTAACAGATCTCTGATGCTGCTTATGGTGCTCTGGTGGACTGCCTAGATGGGTTTCTGGCTGGGAAATAACAGGGTCTGCCGCTAGAGCCCCTTGGTCCGTTTTAACGCATGTGGACCCAGTGGGTTCCTGCAAGGCAGAGGCATCATCAACTGGAACCCCAAAGCAGTGTCTCAGAGCTGAGCATGGTAGTTCATACATTGTGCAGTAATGTGCAGTAATCCAAAAAGAGAAGTAGCTTTCCAGATTCTACAGACTTCATCAGTTAGACCAGTTAGATATCTGGAGGTGTGATACACAACCAAGAGTTGGATTGGAGTGATTCCTTACACATGATCAAGGCTTACGTCTAAAGCATGATCATTTTTGTGTGACAGCAGCAAATGTGCTTTAAGTGTCCTGCAGCGCTGCTGACCCCTTTGAAGAAACAAATGTAAGATGAAGCTGTTTTCCTCAGGCATCACAGGTAAATATATCCTCAGTGACTGGCTGGGTGGATGGACTTCTTATATCACCAGACCACTGTCTGTGTGCATGAAAGCAGAGGCCTCATTGGTTCCTTGGTACTGGAAAGAGTGGAATTCCAGACTCATTCCCCCATTGAACTGGATCATCCAGTCCGCTTGGTCAGTTGGTTATTCCATCAATACACTATCTGTGCATTCTCTTTCTCCAGTCGTGCTGGGTATGTGAGTGGGATTTTTTCTCTTTCTGTGCTGGTGTACCTATCATGATCTTCTGCTTGCCTGCCTGACAACCCTCATGTGCGTGTGTGTGAATGTCTCAGCTTGTGTTTGTGTTTATTGAGGTTGGCGGTGGGTGTCTCATTACAGGGTAGTCCCCGGTCTGTTGGGGCTTGGCCGTTGGTCCGCCAGTGCTCTAGTTACCATCTGATTCTGAGTCAGCTTTATGGTTACCTTAGCCCAGCTCCCCGCATGGTAATTAATGAGCTCACCTGATCACTGAGCAGTTGCTGGATTATAAAGGTTTTGCGGGCTGTTACAGATGGGTGATTATGAGAGGTCAGGTTACCGGTAGGCATTGAAAATGATAGGCCGTATGTGTGATAGATAGATAGAGAGAGAGAGAGGGAGGGAGAGAGGAATGAGAGCTCCTGTCAAATGAGTTTAGGAGAAACTATATGGTCAACTCATCTTGGGTAACTAGTGCATAAATATTCATACAGGCACATAAAGCAGTTATTTATCAGTCATTCATCAGGTTTATTCTCACAACATGCATGTTTCATAAGGCATTATCATCTTTGATGACAACTCTAGGACATCGCTTCAAGACGCTTTCTAAAGCATAATCCATACCACATTATTTCAACAAACCCTTGTTTGTCTCATTGTAACATTTGTTGTCTAAAACATTAGTATGTTTGTGCTCTCTGTATATATGTCATTCCTTCTCTTGCTAGGCAAGTCTTGTTTTTGTGGTGTGTGGTGGAGAGCACACTGACAAATTTAACAAAGGTGTAGTAATAAAACATGCATGAGCTCTTTTGTTTGGTGATGTACACATGACATAGGTTGCATGCACTCACTAGAGAAACCCTAAAAGTATTTCTGCAATTTTTTTCCTTTTTTTAAAATAAAACTGGTTGTTCACATTGTTATTCACATTAAAATCCTTTCAAATGTTTAATGCGCTCCATAATTCAGAATTTTAAGATACAAGATTGTTCTCAGTGTTAACACATTTCACTCTAAAACGAATTAAGATACAACTGCTAATTACAAGTAGCCTATGCCCAAAGACGACAAAAATACGTAATAAGCCACACTATCGAAAGGCAATACATACAATCTTGTGTTGTTTAGTATGTTAGTGTATTGTTTAGGGGGGCAGGATAGTCTAGTGGTCTAGGTGTTAGACTCCCAGCAGGAAGATTGAGGGTTCAAGCCCCAGAGTTGGCCTACCTGTAAGCATCATGTAGTTGGATAACTGCATCTGCTAAATGACCTAATTGTAGTATTGTATTTATACAATATAGGCATATAATTAAAATCTCCAAAGCCTCTTGCACCATCTGTAAGGGTCAGACCTCTACATTGACAACCACTGCCCTACCTAATCTGACCCGAAAACCTAGATTATTTCTAAAGCTGATCTTTGCTACCCTCTGTTGGTCAGTGCCCACCACGGCAGATATAGTACATCCAGCCATTGTGCACAAGTTATATGTATTTATCAATTAAAAGCATTCTGAATTTGAGCCTTAACAGTCAAATTCGCGGATGGTACTGGTTTCCTTTTACTATTCTGCATACATTTGTAAATGTATCCAGGGAGAGATGGTCACGTGAACATCGTGGTTCGCTCTTGTCGACGTCATGCAGCGTCATAGCCAGGGATACGAGCCACAGCGTACTGGGCATAGGCTAGTGTAATCGCAGGTGAACTGGTTTACGATCTCATTTTGCGGCCAACAAGCATCTGAGACGGATGTCATAATCGGCAAAGAAACGTTCTATCTCTAGGCTTATGAATAACAACGAATTCTACTGCATAGGATTTGTTGTTTCCCCGATGATCTACAATGCGTTCATCAGCTTGGTTTGTCGCTAGTTGCGCTCTCATCCTTTCCAAAGTCCGACAGATTGAGGGGGAGAAAGGCCAGCGTCAGTGCAGTGAGGTGAGAGATGCTACACAACCATTACGTTTCGATGCTCTTTATTTAGTGTGAAACATTAAAATGGTAATCATGGAAAATGGAAAATAAAAGGCACAAATTGGCTGGTAGGCTACACAGCACGCAGTGACAGAGTGGTTAAATCTCGACCATATTAAATTCGACTAAAAATGAACGAAATACTGTACGAATATAATCCTCAATTTTATAATTTGATCTAATATTTAAAAAAAATACAGGTAACGTTACGCTCACTCCTCCAACATTTATTCACAGTAGCTTGCAAGATAGCTGCAGTCCATCACCCCAAATCAGAGCAAGTTACAGTATTGTGGAACATTTGCTGGTTTGGGGGTATTAACCTCTGGTTTATGTTGCACTTCGCTACTCAGTGCTGAGACTGTTATCAGCTTCCTGCATGGACTGGCGCTTTCCTTCCCCTGGTCTGTCATAAGTCTATGGCCTCAGATCAACACCTCAGCCCGGGCTGGCAACATGGTGTCTCAAAATAGTGATACTCCATTCTCATATCTCATTGACTCAGACACTGTTTTCATATGGAACGTGGTACAGTAGCTCTCTAATTCAGACTTGTGGGGGTGCAGGCTTTAGCTCAGTTGCAACCAAAGGCTCTAATTTCTAGTTTGTTGCATTCACATTAACAGCTTTGTGTTTTGAATGTATTGAACTGTAGTAGGCTGCAAATGTGCCGTGCTGACTCAGCATTTCTGATATTCACTGTGATGAGGCACTCTACAAAGGCAGAAGATGACCTCAGAGCTGATATTAGGTTGCAATTCTTGTGAGAAACAATCGTCAATAGAGACTTTCTCTTTAAAAACCACTGATAGAGCTTATGTCTTATAGTAAAGATAATGGGCCAGGCCAACATTTAACAAAGATACCATTTGAAAAACAAGTCTGGGACTAGGTTTAGGCCTAATCCCTGTCCAAAACAGCATGACGTATTTCTTATTATAGGTATGTTTCATATACCTGAGTGAGCAAAAATACCCCTATACATTGTACTAATATTGAAACTGAAATATAGTTTGTTGATGAGAAATACCTCATAGCTCACGCAATGTGATTTTCATTGTTCCAATGTCATCCCAGAGAACACCTTGAACACACACGGCAGGTTACATGCAGTGTATTATTAAGGTTTGGTTTGGCTCTGTCATTAAGTTGGCCACAGTCATGCCTAAAAACATATCAAGTAGACCAGTGGATTGGCTGAACGTAGGCCTTTGTGACCAACCTTAAGATGCACTAATGTAAGTTTTACTGGTCGTCATAAAAACATCAGAGCCATTGGAACCAACTGACCACTACCAGTGCTTGGTGCCATCACCATGGAGATGGAATGTTGTGTACCCAGGGCCGCAGAGAGGCTGTGGTTGAAGAGATAGCACTCACCATAAGCTTATTCAGCTGGTTGGTGAAGGTGAAATCAGTGTTATATACAGTAACCCCACTTGCTTGGTCTACTCTTGGACTGGGAAAACAAAAACATTCACACCCAGAACAGAATGACTCAAGACAGGGTTTGGGTGGAGGCCCCTTGTGGTCTGATATTTACTGACCTGCCACTGCCCTACATCTGCTTTATGTTGTTGTCAGACACCGGCATGGCGACTAATCTCTTATGCAGATGGTGTGTGTGTGTGTCTGTTGTGCAGACGGACTACTACTTTGAATACACAGAGTGCGACAGCACAGGGTCTCGGTGGAGAGTTGCAATCCCCCAGAACACAGGTGCTTGTAATGGACTGCCAGAACCAGTTCGTGGTACAGCATGCAGTAAGTAGTGTGTGTGTGTGTGTGTGTGTGTGTGTGTGTGTGTGTGTGTGTGTGTGCGCGCGCATGTGGATTTGCAAGTGTGACATCTTATCAGTGGTCAGGAATTCCCCCACTACCACAACCTGATTTACCCTATTTGGATAATCTGCAGCCAACCACAGTGCTACAGCCACAGGCCAATAACCTCAGAGCAAAACAGTGTCACATACCCGCTTACTCACATTTTTACTAGCCCATGTTTTTCCCCCCACATAATTGTATGCTTTATCATTTGAGGTGATTTGTTAATGCGGTTGCTCTTCATGAACAGTTGCACAGGTGCAAGTCCTGGATGTTTGTGAACAAACCCCCGATTCCTCGCATTAGTTATGTGATAACTAATGCGTATGTATATATGGTGCTTGTGCAGACTGCAGTGCAAGCAACTGCAAACCGACAGGAATTATAATGGTAGAATTAGTAATGCAATTTCAGTGGAATAAAATGCTCACAAACATTCACATTCAAATTTTTTCAAGGCCCCGTATCATTCTAATTTCGACTTTCATTTTGGACTGATTGTTACTCCCTTCCGGCTAAACATTATGTTTAAGTTGGTGTTGCACAAACAAAAAAAAGAAGCCCTAACTTAATTGGTTATAGAAGTGGGAGGATGAGTCAGAGGGAAGTGGTTACAATCCAGAAAGGATGTCACACCTGGGACCAAAATCGGGGAGAAATTCTATTACACATGTTACACAGATTTCAAAATTAGTCTTCAGATAGGAATACTGGAAAATTCTCGATAGTGGCCCTTTAACATTCCAACTTCCAACCCAATCCAGATAAAGAAAAAGTCAAGAGTAAAATTCCACTGTACAGGGAAAATGTTTTTCTTGTTCTTCAAGAGCACATCTCTGTCATTCTTTTATCTTTCCAGTTTTCTTCTTCCTGGTCACTTAAGTTCAGTTGAAATACACTCATTATTCAACTGAAATTCAGTTGAATAATGAATTTTTCTTTTGCTCGGCACAGTTATGCAGATTCATGTATGCATATCTAGCGTGTATATGCCGCATATCAGTGTGACATTTAACGAAGCCTGAAATGAGGAAGAGCTGTGCCTTAATTTTGTTTTAAAATGCTATTTGAGAAGATATGATCTAAAGATTAAAGATCTAAAGATTAACATCCTTTGTCTCAGGGGACACAAAGGAAATTGTAACATAAATAAGGGCTTGGTTGATATTAGTTGTAATCTATATGCGAATAACTCGGTGCTGTGTCTGTCAGCGTTCTCATGTGAGGCTGGGGAGTTCCTGGAGATGTCTGCTCAGGAGTGCACCCAGTGTGCAGCAGGAAGCTACTCTCTAGGCAGTGGTATCCGCTTTGACCAATGGGATTCCATGCCTGCAGGGTTCAGTAGCCTAGCGACCTCCCTGGACACGGGTCCCAATGGAGACAACAGGCTCTCGTGCAACAGGTACTGTATCGTGTGGTGCAATAAAACGCTGTGGGAGCGAAAGGGAGAGGTTCGTAACTTGTGTTGATGAAGTTGACTGTGTGTCTGTTCCCTGCAGTTCCACCTGGGTGCCTCAGGGCAGCTATCTGGAGTCAAACCGGGATGAATGCACTGTCTCCCTAATCTATGCTGTCCATTTAAAGAAACAGGGCTCTGTCAGCTTTGAGTACCAGTACCCAGACAACAACCTGCTCTTTGAGTTTTTTGTGAGTTCCACTTCCTGTCGGCTGTTGCACTCGACATTTCAAACCACCTGTTTTTAAAATGAACATTGTTATGATTGTCTGTTAACCTAGATCCAGAATGACCAGTGTCAGGAGATGGATCAGACGACCAATAAGAAGTGGCTTAAGCTGACCAATCATGGAGAGTGGGCTAATCATATGGTACGTGTTGAGATTAATACTGTAGGCATTGCGTTGTCATAGAGACCTGGAAGTTTTAGTCTACAGCACCCCTAGAACCGCAAATCTCTGCCACAGCTCGCTGCCTGTATTTTGAAACACACAAACGCATAGCGTTGGCATTTAAAGGGGGAGGGGTAGAAAAGGGTTTGAGTCTGGGAGTTCCGTAGGAGGAGTAGCAGCGATGAGCACTTACATTGCTTTCAACCACAAGGGTAATTCCAGAAATACATTGAGGAGTATCTCTTTAAAACTAGAATTGGTATACTTGTTATTGTTTGAAAAGTAAACAGCGACACTCATTGGTTCGGGGGGGTAAATGCAGTCTGTTTGTATCTGGTGTCAGGTGACACAGCATATGTCCCTCACTTTATTCTGCTTACTGTGCATCTGTCACATAGTACAGACTAGAGCAGAAATAAAACCTTGTTTGGACCACTCATTCTTTTAACTAGTTTTTTTTATACATTAATAGTTGTTAATATAACCACTATTGTTGTGTTTTTTTTCAAGAATATTGATCAACAAAATGAGTTTGAAATGTCTAGATTGAGATCTAGTGTCACCATATTTTCTAAAACTTAAATGACTGCTTATTCCAAACAAAAAAACTACAATATTAATGTTAACTAAAGTTATTTGAAAACGTGTATTCTAGGTGACGCTAAAATCTGGTACCAACATCCTGTACTGGAGAACAGGCGGGGTTCTGATGGGGACTAAAGTGGTGAAACCAGTTCTACTGAAAAATGTCCAGATAGAAGGTGAGGATCTCTTCTCTTCTCTTCTCAGCTTTGCTGATCTAAGATCTGTGGCAAAGCTTACTGTAAGTGATTACTGATTGATCCCTTGTCCTACATGCGTCAAGGTGGATTTGAAATCACTTCCCCTCGTAGACTATTTTTTCATTGGATCAGTTTAAATTTTCTTTCAGAGGAGCCCATGAACTAGGGACACAAAATAATACGCTGGAATTCCAGCATTTCAGACAGAGCTCAGTCAAGGTTTCAAAGTCCTAAAACGTTCTGATTGTCAGTCACAGAATATATTTAGATTTTCAGTTAATTTAACTTAAGTTCAATAACATGCTTATTTTTCTTTATTTGGTTTGTGTTTTACCTTTTATTGTTTATTCGTTTTTGGTATTATTATTCCTCTCATTCTTGTCCCCTATTTTAATTCCTATTTTTATTGTTCTATGTAAATAAAGTTTATTACTATTATTACTCTCTAGAATGAAATCGTCATACAGTAACTTCCTAGTCGACAGGTTCTTCACGAAAAATGTTAGCAGAAACACTGGTTTCCTTTTTTATTGCTTTTCATTTACAGTACCTCCTTCTTTGTTTTTTCTACCAGGAGTGGCCTATACATCAGAGTGTTTTCTGTGTAAGCCAGGAACCTTCAGTCGGCTCCCGGGTTCAGCCTCATGTGACCCCTGTCCCCGGGACACCCACTCTGACCATGGTGCTAGCTCCTGCACCCCATGTAACACCACAACTCATTATGCATGTAGGTATACTCTCACAGCTCCCAACACGCACAGGTACTTAATATTGACATTTCAAATCTTGTTTCTCTTGTTCCGCTCTGTGAAAATATCTATTTCATCTGTCCTGCAGTATTGCATATCTGTGTTATCAGTGTGACTACTCCCAAATACACACCCAAGAGACAGAGAGGGTGTGTTCCCTAGCTTCAGCTAGAGAGAAGTGTATTTTCTACAGTAGTTTAATGCATATATTTTTCTGCTTACAAATTCAGAGCTTCTATTAAGGTTTTAAAGTATTTAATGTTCCCCATATCATATTTTACTTTACACGTGGTTGAATGCCTTTGCCAAATAGATTTTCAAAAACAAATTTTATGTTAAGACTACATCCAATTTGGATGTGGTAACTAAATATAATACTTTTGCTTCACCAACTACTTGTGGTTTCATAGCAGAGGGATCCAGTGTGTGTAAGGACAGACCTCCGTGTTCCAAGAAGGACTATTTCCAGTTCCACACAGCCTGCGACAGCGAAGGCAAGGTAAGCGAAGTTCACGTTCAGTTTAGGCCCCCTGTAGCTAAACGGTCCTGTTATGTTCCCTCACGCTACATGTGGGCTGTGTGCCATTGCAGACGCAGGTCATTTATAAGTGGATCGAGCCTAAGATCTGTCTGGAAAATGTGACTGGAGCTGTAACACTGCCCCCTGGTGGAGAACGAGAGCCCTGCCCCCCCTGTAACCCTGGTTTCTATAACCACGACACAGCCACCTGCTCACCATGCCCACCTGGGACCTATTCTGATGGGAGGAAAGGTATGAAGAGTGGATGTATGTGTGGAATAATAATGAATCAAAATAAATATGATAATAATAATCAAAATAAATACTTTAATATATAATCTTTCAAAAAGCATGTTTCCGAAATGATTTAAGGCGGTATAGGTTAGAAGTTAGGGTGACCTTTTAAGGGACATTTCGGCTGGGAGTCCCTACTCTTAAATATTCTAAGATAATATAATGATATAAAATAAAAAACAATTGATTATTACGAGGGAAAATGAACATTACAACAGTCAGAAGCAAGCTAATTTGTAAAGTTTGCGACGAGAGGTGGCTGCTTCTTAGTTGTGTTGTTGTCCATCCTGAATATAGCTACCTATATTTCCCCAGCCTGTGAGAAGTGTCCAGCAGGTACTGAACCCACCCTGGGCTATGAGTACAAGTGGTGGAACATTCTGCCCCCCAACATGAAGACCTCTTGTTTCAATGTGGGCAACTCAAAATGTGACAGCATGAATGGTAGGTTCTGCCTTTGTCTCACTGGATGGTTTCTTGACTGTACACATTTCCTATTTAATATTTGGTTTTTGTCCCTCTCTATTAGGTTGGGAAGTGGCTGGAGATCATATTCAGAATGGAGCAGGAGGCTCTGATAATGATTACCTAATCCTCAATATCCACGTTCCGGGCTTTAAGTGAGCACAGTCTCTCTTGCCCCCGCCCACTGTGCCCCCCTTTTTAGAAAGAAAAAGATAATTTATTGTTTTTATTATTTTCTCTGAACCATCTCCTGTGTGAATCCTTCACCAGGCTTCCTACCTCGATGTCCAGCACTTCTAGCACAGAGTTTGGACGCATCACGTTTGAATTTGAAATGGTGTGCACGGCAGACTGTGAAATGTACTTCATGATGGTGAGGGCATCAAATGAGGCTCTGGCATTGCATATATTTATTTTCCATTCGAGATAAATGCTGGTTGCCTGCATGGCGTTTCTAAAGGAAAGGAAATTCCATTGCCGTGTTTAGGATGTAAACAGAAAGAGTACGGCGGTGGTGGAGTCGTGGGGCGGCACTAAGCCGAGGCAGTCTTACACGCACGTCATGACGCAGAATGCCTCGGTCTCATTCACCTGGGCTTTCCAGAGGACCAACCAAGCCTCGGATGTGAGTATCTCATTCACGCCGACACACTAGCATACAGCTGCATGTGGGCTCAAGGTATTTTACATTTTAGTCATTTAGCAGACAAGCACATGCAGTTGGTGCATTTGTCAATACACATGTACATCAGTTATTTTACGCAAAGCTTTTAAATGTCCTATATCTTTCTGGTTAAATGACATATGGACAGATTTCAAAAGTAGTCCAGCACTCTCGTGTCCCATCAGACAACACACGATAGGGGGCCTTTGAATTGGAGCTCAAAGTTGTACATACTCCTTTCTTTCTTCCTCTCAGCTGCGTCAGTATGTGAACGACGTTGCGCGGATCTTCTCCATCGTAGTGAGCAACGCCGTAGACGGGGTTTCCTCCGAATGCAGGCCCTGTGCTCGGAGCGCCCAGCGCTCCAGCTCCCTGTGTGTGCCGTGCCCGCCCGGACACTACATTGACACTCGAAGCAGCCAGTGCACAGAGTGCCCCCCGAACACACACCTCATCTCTCACACCAGCCTGGGCCCAGACACCTGCAGGCCCTGTGGCCCGGCTAGCAAGAGCAACAAGGTGCGTTGTGGGTAATGGAGTTGGAATTGAGACGCTTTTATCCAAAGCAACTTACAAGTACATTGCTCAATATCTGAATAGGTCATACACCAGTTATCGTACAGAACAGTCATCTGGGCTAACTTAGTGACATATAAACATACCATTCAACCCGTAGCCTAAATACAAGCAAAGCTCTTAAACCTTTTAAGAGTTGATCTTAACCTAACCTTTTCATAGTAAAATATTAAACTTTGATTGCTATCGGTGAAACATCATAACCCCTAGATTTGTCTACACAATTATGTGCATAATGCAGAATACAGTGGCGAGAAATCAACTACAGGTTTTCCAAGTAATGTTTTACTGGAACAAATTTTCCTATCTGTTTGAATGCTAGTAATCATTTCTGGCAGAAAGCGAATCTGACAATTTGTGAATTGTCAGAATTCATGATGTCAACTTTGATGTAGTTTGTCATTTATGTTACAAGCAACTTGTATCTTTGTGTTTTCTTTTAGGACCACAGTTTATGCTATAGTGACTGTCACTATACTCACACGGATGGCAACTTGACTCTGACTTACGATTTTAGTCTCCTGGGCTTCGTTGGGACGCTGATGAATGGTCCTAGCTTTACCTCCAAAGGAACAAAGTATTTCCACCAATTCAACATCAGCCTGTGTGGAGGAGAGGTACGTTGGAATACACACAGTTGCATTGATACATATAAAATCTATTTCTGCATTGTTATCTCACTTGCGCTCTTTGCATCTCAGGACAAAATGGCGGTGTGCACAGACAATGTGACAGACCTACCCAGCTCTGAGTCCCAGGCAGCCAATGCTGTGAAGACCTTTATCTGTCAGTCAACAATAATCCCGGCCAGTGGAAGGGGCCTCCAATCTGCGCTGTCCTCACAATCCATCAATTTAGCAGACACATTTCTTGGTGAGTATGAACATCGTTTAATAAAATCATTTTTTGTTATTTTAATTTAAAAAACTATGTTTTAACAGTTGTTTACAGTGAAACTTTTATTCTATTTTTGATACAGATTTGATATAAGCTTACTGGCTAAAACTTGAAACTGACTGTAAATCTGACTGTACATACACATTCAAACATGTAAGAAGAATGTGTAGTCTAGTGGTCTAGGATAGTCTAGTGGGCTAGGTGTTCCAGCCGGAAGGCCATAGGTTCGAGCCCCAGAGTTGGCCTACCTGTAAGCTGCAAGATGCCTAACCCCTATCTGCTCCATGTAATAGCAGCATGTAATTGTAAGTCGCTGTGGATCAAAGCGTCTGCTAAATGCATCCTAATTGTAATATTTCTGAATTATTATTATTATTATTATTATTATTATTATACTTTCCAGGAGCAACGGTTGAGAGTACATTTAATGGAGTCAGGGCAAGACCAGAGCTGTTTCCTCAGACATCTAAGAACATCCCTGATGTCAACTTCTACTACCGGTACTGCTACAATTATTTTACCAGCGTTTTCAAAGATTGTTTCTATCCTAATTCCTGCTGTGTTTTGATTGGTTGGTAAGTTCCTGGGAGGCAACCTCTTCGTGCGAGTCAGGTCGGAGTGCCGTTGTCACAGTTCGCTGTAACCCAGACAAGAGCACCAAAGGAGAACTGACAGTTCCCAGGTATTAATCCAATTCAACTAGTGTCAGTTTGTCAATTTTGTATTCTTCCACTTTAAATACAGGTTGAGGTGGCAAAAGGACACATTTTGAACTCCTAAAAAAACGTCCCCTTTTATAACTCAACCACCAAACAGTTATTCATGATCTTACAGAAACAAGTAAACATATGTAATAAATGCACAATTAATAAGATAACATGTATTCTAACAGAATGTTGTTGTCTGTTTGCTTACGATTACTTGTGTATGACCCATTCAGCCATTGACAAATGTAGTAATTGTAAATCGCTTTGGATTAAAGCTAAATGCTGTAAATGTACATACAGGAGAGTAAGAAGATAAATGACACGTAAAGGTGGTATTCTTTGTGTGTTCGTTGTAGCCATTGCCCAGCGGGCACATGTGACGGCTGCACCTTTCACTTCCTGTGGGAGAGCTCAGGGGCGTGTCCCACGTGCACGGAAAGAGACTACCATCGGATTGAGGGAGCCTGCAAAGGCGGCCACCAGGTCAGTGCCTCTTCCCTATCATAAATGTGTGTACATTACATGTAATGCCTCCCTATGTGGGTGTATTCTCCCTGTGGCTTCACTTATTTTGAGATTATGGTTTGCCTTTAGGTCCTGCTGTATGTGTGGACTGAACCAAAGCTATGCATGGGAGGGGTGACCTTGCCTGAGAAGAGGAGCGTGGCATGTGATGGCATGGATTTCTGGATACGGCTAGGCACCGTGCTAGGCTCATTCTTCTCTATAGTGCTCATATCTATCACCTGCTACTTCTGGAAGAAAAATAAGAGGTGCAGTCATTCATTCTTCTTCCTTGTTTCCTTGTGTCCTTCCTCCTTCTTCTGCTTGTCCTAGTTTCCTTCCTCCACTAACTTCAGTTACATATTGAGTACATATTGAGTCTGTCCCTTGTCTCTCTGCCAGGCTGGAGTATAAGTACTCCCGGCTGGTGATGTCGGCCAATAAGGAGTGTGAGATGCCCGGTGCTGACAGCTGTGCTGTAATGGAGGGGGAGGAGAACGAGGGAGAAATGGAGGATGAGGTTGTATACACCAAACCTTCAATACTGGGCAAGCTCAAAGCCATAGCATCCAAGGTGAGAGGAGATGATCATAATGATTTTTATTATTATCTATTAATTCATTTGTATAGCAGTTTTCTTAAAACAAAGATTAAGAAGAGTTTCACAGTGCCGTTCAATTTAGGCAGATATAATATACAGGATAAGTAATTAAATAATTAATGGAATAAAATATGAGATAAAGTATGTTCAAACTAAGATAAAGGTCGGCTCCTCGATTGTGTTACGGCACCCTCTCAACCCGATATTTTTAAAGCAACTAACTGTTTATTTTAAAAACACAATTAGGCGGGAAAATCGAAATTTTACTTTCGAAATTTCAAAACTAAACAGTTTCTCATAACACTGGTTTCAAACACAAGGCCTATTCCTGATGAAAATTAAGGTGGGTCCCTCTTATTTTAAGGGAGTTGTAGTGGAACGCTAATAAAGTAAACCGTCTCTTTCTGACCTTGCAGGGAAACGGACAGAAGTATGAAAATGTGCAGCTGAAATCACCTAATCACAAAGCGTTGGTATGGAGTTAGAGAACGAGGCCAAAGAGAGAGAGAGGATAAAACAAACCACTAAAAGACCCCTTTAACCAATCTCCCTCTTGATGAGCTTGGAATACACATACACACACATACACACACGCACACCATACACATGTGAATCAGGTTGAAAGAAGTCACACCAACATGGTGGCCTTAAAGCTTTGTCCAGGAGACTGCCTGTTGATTTGTTGTTTTCAAGTGATGTCAGATTGCCTATAAGAACTGCTCAGGTAGAGAAGAGGACCTGTTTCACTTGTTTGTATTTATTATTGACTGTGTTGTCCATTGATGCCATTGTCATCTTTTCATTCAGTATCACTGATGTTATATTCCCCATTTACAAACACGCACACACTCACACACCTTGATATGATCATATAAAAGCCTGTATCCTCACAGGTTTATTTAATTTAGTCTCTATGGTGATGAGACAGGTCTGTGCATTGAGAACAAAGATGTCTCATAATCCTGATGGGAAATTTTGATGCTGACTGTCTGCAGGTCAAATAAACTATCATGTATTTGTCTACATGTGGAGCCAGTCTTTCTTACACTTGTGCTTTTTAATATGAGCATGTGTGCCTCGTTGTACGTTTAAGCTTCTGCCGTGTGTACAAGAACACAAAAGACGACGGCAACAAAAAAATAGACAAGATACGCCAACGTATGAAACGTGTTCTATTTATATATTCTTTAACACCTGAATTAAAATGTGATAGATGATAGATAAGCATAAACCCCTGGCTACGCTCTGGTTAGATAGATCACATATGTATTTATAATATCGTGGAGTCCCTTCATGTGACTAGTTGAGTCAGGATTTGAAATACTAATACACTATTGCCTCAAACTGGAAAAAATTTGAATCTACATAAAAAACAACAACTGGAGAATCCTTGTTTTATGTGCCCTATATAGTCTAAAGGTGCAGTGACAGTTAAATACCACAAAAAAATAATATAGGACACATCCGTTTAGAAAAGTGAGGAGTATTTTGGAAGCCACACCGACTAAAAATGTAGGTTATCTTTGTTGCCGGTGCAGGTATAGCCACACATAAGGGTGCACATAGGGTCTTAACAGTAAGCTCCACATGAATTTAATTATCATGAAATGGAGTATATTGAATAGTGTTTCAGTTTTACAGTAGCATTTATTTCATATTAAATTCACATTATAATTGTGTAGTAGCAGTTGTGGCTTCTACTTCATGCATTGTAGCAGACACTCCTGTAGAGGGCAGTGAAACACTAAAAATAGTGATAGACCCTGAGCGTGAGGTCTGTTTGTCTGCCAGCCTGTCTGTCTTCCACGGACACATAAGGAGCATTGTCCTAAGGCAGAGACTCCAGTAGACAGTTTAATTGGAGTGCCATCACTTAGGAAACAGATTAAGCGGATTGTAAAAGACATTTCAAGATTGGCCAACACCAGCTATGAATAGTCTCTGTGTGCATGTGTGCGTGCGTGTGTGTGTGTGTGTGTGACAGAGAGAGGGGGAGAGAGGTGTTCATATTTCCAAGGGACCAAACTTACCTATCTTCATTTGTTTGGCTTTTAAAGGGACATTTATTAGGCTGATTAACAGATTTTCATAACCATTAGTCAAAGCAGGAAGGACACAGAAGGACGAGCCGACATATTCTGTTTGCTTGATGTTGTTTATTATGATGTCTTCATAGCCTTGTTATTGCACACATCATAAACACTGCACTATTGCTTTGTGACAGTCCGGTTCCAGAGTTCAAATTGACCTTTTCTTGGCTTTACTACAGAGATCTCGCCTTGTTTCAAGAGCTGGGACACGTTTCTCATGTAGGGTGGCTATGGCGTGGAGCGCACATGGCAGTTGGCACAGAATTAATAGAGGAACATTGTCGACAGAGAATGGGCTGCCATGAAAAAGGGATATTCATGAGTGAAGCCAATTAAATAAATTCTTTCGCTGCGTATTCGGGGGGAGTTGAGATGCCAAGCTAACATTAGCCGTTACGCTGAGGTGCTTCAAAGTGATGCTCTTTTACATTTTAATCGCATTTTAGGCTTCCCATATCCTTTATCTACAGTAGCCTACAAGTATAGTCTCAAAGCTGCTAACTTGGCAATGCAGACCACAGCGCCTGTGTAGGCTTGGGCTAACAATCCGTTGGCCGTGCGACCCCGGCAGCAAGTTTCACACATACGACAGAGCCGAGGTGAGCAGAGGTGGCGGGGGAAAGGTTGAAGGGGGCAGAGGGAGAGTGTGAGAGCCCCGTTCAGGACTGGTCACTACACTAAATGAGATGAGAATGGGGGTTAAGTGCTCTATTTGTGTGAACATTAAAAGCCGGGAGAGGTTTGCTGGTCCGTACTGGGCAAAGTCCCAGTAGCTACTAAGGACCAAGTCATTCAGTGCCAATTTGAACCAGAACCAGCAACCGCTTTCCCTCTTTGCTTTCCTTTATTATTTCACCCTCTCCTCCGCTCTCCCTCCACCCTCCTCTCCGCGCTGACAAATAGACATTCCGGCGGCGGATGTGGCGCTGGTTGTCCATAGCAACCTGCCATGTGGGGAGTATCTTGTGGGAGCAGGACCACAGAGTGAATGGGCTAAGCCTTCTGCTAACAAAGCCTGCGAATCTCTGGGATGCTTTGAGCTTCCAGAGAGGTGCTGTGACTTCTGGGCCGTGGGAGTGCTTTACATAATCCAACAGCAGCTCCCCTCTGCTCTGCCGCATCGCCTCTTCTCCCTGCTGCCGTGCCTTCCTGCGCACAGCCCAGTGTAGCCAGACGCACCTCTAGTCTATACGCAACCAACAGTCTGATTCAGCGTGATATAGCCCAGACGAGGGTTGTGCAAAAAATGTGTGTAGGTTGGTTAAGAGCGCGTGGTTCACAAGGTCTAATTCACCTGCCGCAGGAACGTCTAGGCAAATTACCCAATAGAGTTCCTGAGTGCTGTAGAAGTGCCACATGGGCGCATTATGCTGGCAGGGCTCTGGGGGTCGGGGCAAATGTCTTATTCTTCATCGAGAAATCTGACAAGAACTACATAATTCATTCATGCTTTGATTTTGGACAGCATGCTATACAATTATTGCAAACTATTTAGTGGCTTTTACCAATTTTACCGTTTGCATTCTGTGCTATCCTAAATGTCATTCAAAGTTTGCAGTAGAACCTATTTTTTAAGCAAATACACCTGTACATTATATATATAAATATCTCCTCTGATTGTATTATGGCTGTCATAGTCCAGTCCTACGTTTGACACCAAGAAGGGTGTCAAACTTGTCATTTTACATTTAACTTTGACGTGTTGGGATGTGTTTTGATGACTGTACTGTATCTCCGGACTGCTGTATTATCTTTCCGTTGGCTGGGCTGTAACAGCAGCTGAAGTCGTGTGCTCTGTTTCCTCGCCTAAACCTCCCTGGGACTACAGCCCAGCTGCTGCACTGTGCCTCCCAATATAAACATATTTAAAACCCGTAAACTGCACACTTCACTCCAGGAGTGAGTGATTGCATCTTAATGCTGTATGAGCTTCTCCCCCGCCCTCCCCTCTTTTATTTGAGCTAATCTGTACCACAAAGACGTTCTAAATGTCTACCACACATTATTTTTTTATTGCTGTTATTATTCATACAGATCTAGAATGAAGATTTGAGTTTTTAATATACTTTATTAATCCAACTGTGGGATAATTCATTCTTTATCCTCTGAATGGGTTGCAGGATCATCCTAGGTTTATGCGGTGCCCCTGGAGCAAGAAAGGGGTTAGGTATGCTAGCGTATACCTCAAAGCCCCTCGCCCCACTGAAGGAGACTGAGGGAGATAAATTCACTTTAAGCTATAGAGATCCCCCCAGATTCGCGGTATGTCATTTGACACAATCTGTGACAGAATCCCGGCCAGGGATAACACTGATTGGTGTTGTGCTGTCCTATCATGCTGCACACATTTTCCCCAAACAATCGCTTAGGGTTTGTGATACTAACTGGACCTCGCTACCTGGGCAGACATATATTAAGGCACATAGCCACATTGGAAACATCACACATTTAAGGTTCACACCAGGCATAGCCAAACTACTTTTCTTGGTTGGCAATATTGAAACGGCAAAACAGTTTCAAACAAGTTACCACCATTAATAGTTGAGTCATTTGAGTATCAATTCATGTTTACTAAATAAGACACAGATTTTCTATGTTGTAAGAACTATCACGGCACTGGCTGTAATGACAGATTTGAGGCAAAACTAATACATTACAAGTACTTGAGCCTTCTGGACCCATCATTACTAAGTCCATTATAATAATTATATAAGGAAACAGGAATTTAAGAATGGGAGTGAATACTGTCGCTTTGGTGAAAACAGCTCTGAATGGACTACATGGACTTAGAATCCGATGATTAGAAATAGAAAAAAATGACATTTGTATCAAAAGCAAGACACGTTCACGTACAAAACTGCCACATTGGGTTTCTTAAAACTGGTCTACTGTCAAATGCAAAGCACATCTATCAAGTCGATAGATCACTACCAAGTTGAAGTGAATACTTGTGTTCTGCCACAGTATTCAGTCAACCAATTCGATGTATATTGTGCCATTCTGTTATTCAACACGCTGTTTCTTTCACATTCATTCTAGGGTTATAATACTGTCAACATTGTGCTCTTTGAACCATCAGTAATATAATGTACAAATGTACAGATACACGATAGAAATGCGTACATAATTGGTTATTACAATGAGACCTACAAAAAAGCGAGGAAATAAAAAGTCTGTGGGATATTGCAGGTGAGGCAAGCGGAGTCCCAACTTTGTGCCTACACTCCTATTCCCCCACCCCCTACCCATGGCTGGGCACATGTCTATTTACACAGCGTCATAACAAAGCTATCAAAAACAAAGGCTTCAAAAATTCTTCCTAGAAACTTTTTTTGTTCTTTTGTTTCTCTACTTACAACAGTGTCAATTCCATATATGTACATCCCTAGAAAATAATTTAATCATAGTTACACACTTTCTACATATGTAAAACAATACAGTTCTAGTCCACAAGTGAGTGTGTGTGTGTGTGTGTGTGTGTGTGTGTGAACATGTAGGTTTTGGGGTGGATGGCTAAAGTGATCTCGTCATGTTGGTTGATTGGTTAACAGTCGCAGGGGCAGGTTTAGAGAGTGGACTGGAGTCACAGGGACGAAGTGGTGGAGTCAACGATCTCTCTGCCGTTACACACCGTCGGAACACAGTGGGCACTAACGGAAGCTGGAGAAGAGGAAATGCAGAAAATATATTATTTGACGCCACGACAGATATCCACCATGCGCTAGAATGTTTAAAAAAAGATCTTTTCTTTATGTAATTTAGTGTCGGAAGTACATGCAGTAAGCCTCCAAAATCATTTCAACATTTCTTTCAAAATTGGAGCTAGGTCCAGTCATTTTATTGGTGTGGCACTTGGCAGATTATCATGAAAGCTAATCAAAATCTTTTGATTAGTGTTTCATATCCCTGCTTTATTAGGCTACATTCTTTTCAATACAGCTTTATTCACCTGTTGCTGTGGTGGCAAACACATCAGGTAAATCCATAGTCACCGTCTTTTGTGCACGTTATGAGTTATGTAAGACGGAATATCCGAATGTGCAAACATCAAACCAATTTTTTTAAGTTCAATGGAAGACTTACGTTTGTGTTCCAGTTTCACGAGTTTCACGGAATGCAAAAAAGTTTGCTGCTACTCTCACGGAGCACATTTGGATGCTCCGTGAGCATCCAAATGAGATGTATTTGGTAAATGAGATGTATTTGGAATCATGTCTCCGCGAAAAACATTTGTGACTAGGCTACTAAATGAAGATGGCAAACAGTGTGTTGCTCTTGATAGGATGTACTGTCCAGCAGGGGGGCCGGGGGGAGGGATCGGAGTGGGATACGGTGACGGACAGTCAGAAGCGGCTGGCTGGCTATGCATTTCTTATTTTCTTTCACATGAACTATTATGAAAAATATACATGAATCTAATGTAAAATATCAGACAGAAGCATATTATGCATATGCGACTCGTGAGGGGGGGTGGACAATAGGCAACGCCCCTGAGGAAGGGGCCTGTACTTCACCAGACACATGGAGTATAGTCAGCCAAATAATCTGTTTAAATGCATTGAAATAGTAGTGTATTATACTATTATTTTGGTGAAATAATATGGTGAAATTACTGTCAATGTACTATTTCATCTCCACTTTCCAGTTGCTTAATACTATTAATTGAAGAGCCCTTTTATAACAGTAAACTACTATAGTACTATACTGTATGACACCTACCATGCGATGCGTATGTGGTCGCAGGCCCGCTGACACTGAAGCGGTTGAGGTTGAGTCTGTGGCTGGTCACATTCTTCTGGGGCTGAAACATTATGATGTGGACCTTGGGAGCAAACATACAGCCCAGAACCACGAAGCCGCTCAGACTGACCGAGATACACATAGTGGTGGTCTGAACCTGGAGAGGATTAACGGCAAAGAAACACATGTCGTAATTACCAGCAGGACGGTAAGGGATAAATCTGATTGCAAAAAATAATTGGTATATGGTAAGTTGCTTGATTAAACGCTGCTACGTTTTATGATAATGAACTGCATTGCGATGAAGTTAATTTTCTTTCACACATTTTTAATTAACATTTAGAAGTGCTTTACAGACAATAAAACAATAACAGATGAAAGTCTGCCATGGATAAATAATGAAAGAATGTATTTCATAGGTTAAGCAGTTCAAAAAGCTCTGCGCAGACACAGAGTCAATGAGGCCTTTTTAAGTGAGGCTATTACTGCTTGCAGTTGGGACTATGTAGCTTTGCAACAGTCCAGAGGATATCATTTACAGCACAAATCAATAAGAGACTTAATCAGAGCAGACCATGAAGGCCAAACTGGCCAAACAAAGCGTCAACCTTAAACACAAACGTTCTTTACTTGCAAAATGAAACGTGTAATTGTCTTTATCGATCGCAGGTCTAGACAGGTGAATGTAGACCATTCAGAAGGAGTTAATTTTGCTTACATCCATCAACTCTGTGTGGCTGTAGTAGGGCTGGGAGAGTTCCTGTTCATTGTATTTACACCGTAGAGCAACTCTAAATCCTGCCTGGCTCGTAAGGCTAAAGGTTCTTACGTCCTCACGCAAAATGCTGCGTCTGCTTAAACCTTAATCACAGTGTTAGTTCCTTAGAATACAGGCACTACAAGTGTTTAAAGACATTACAGTATCACCTCAACATATATTTGGAAGATATTGCTGTTAGCTGGAAGCTTAATGGTTTGCAAGCCGGACTGGTCAAAATATGGGAGATAGCAACCTGAGAATTGCTGTAGTCATATCAGATGCCAGCACCTCCTGTTGTGCCCCTTGAGCATGGCACTTAATGCTACCCAGGTGCCCACTGCTGCAGCCCCTCCCTCCATAGAAGGGTTGGGTTAATGGGTTAAAAGCAAAGAACAATTTTCAAAGAAATGGACAATGATTGGCCCTGATAAGTATAGCAATACAAAAGAACACTATTCTGTGTCTAAATATATATTAAATATATTACCTTGTATGCTAAATGGTGCCTTTATGACCACATTTTATAATACATTGTGCACTGAGGGATTTGCACATTGAATTACTCTAGAGGAAGGCACATTGGTGTGTGTGTGTGTGTGTGTGTGTGTGGTGGGGGGTTCTGATATTATACGTCTACCTGGCTAATCTTAAAGTAAGATTACAAGGCCAACGAAGTGCTTATTCCCAAAGAGAGAGAGAGAGTTTTTCTAATGGGGATCAGATGAGCAACCCTGCCGTCAGCAGTGTGTGTGCTTGTGTGTGTGTGCGTGCGTGCACGTGTGTGTGTGTGTGTGGGGTAGGAGGATCAGGTGAACACTGGCTGTTTCTGCTGTCAAATGTGGACATGCGTCAGTGCTTTGACAGAGCCTGTCCGTCAGCTGACACTTCAGAGGCAGTCAGGACTGCTGGATCAGGATTACGGTGTGTACAAGGAGCAACAACACCTCTGGATTTGTCATGACCCCTGTAAGCGTGTGTGTGTGTGAGTGACCATACCCTGTAGTCACTTGACGTAACATAGAAGATGGGAAGGAAAGCCAGCCAGATGATACATGTGGTGTACATGGTAAACCCAATGAATTTGGCCTCATTGAAGTTCTCGGGGCACTTCCTGGTCTTGAAGGCATACCTGCGGGAAGATTAAGATTAAAGATTAAACAATTGAATTGTCAGTTGTCAATCGATTAGCAAAGATAAGCAGATGTAGTTGTATTCGTGTGGTTTATATAATAATTATAGCCTACATTTTATTCAGAGTACAAAATGAGGTTACTAAATGCTTCACAACAGAACAATAAATAAATACAGTGTAAATGTAAGATAAAAAAAATAGGGATACGCTGTTGAAATGTACTTTGTTTTGTTCTAAACTCTAACATGTTTTTTCCTACCATTTGTTGAAGGAAACCTTAATATGGAATATTGTATATACTGTAGTATATTTTGTACTTTGTACTATTATATAATTTGCCCCGTTTCTTTTTGCTTTTGTAATCTGAATTTTCCCTCGGGGATCCACAGTGCATTATCTTATCTTACTGAATAACTTTTGCTAGTTGCAAATCAGCAGTGCCTTTGCGCCCACGTTTTTGTGTATGTTATGTTGGCCTATTTCATGAATAATGTAACTAATGACTACTGTCCTTAACCTTTTTAATCACAAAACAAAATATATGCACTGTATCATTGTCTTCCAACATAAAAAAGTCCATGTGCATATAATTACGCATGGTAAACACCATGAGAGGAAGACGCTGCTGAGAACGAAGCGTCACATTAAACGGTAGCCTGTCAAATAATCATGTTGGCCTAGACGGCGTAGATAGAGAGTCTGTCAACAAAGAACTACTTTTTTTGATCTGTCAGCAGAAGATTGCAGGCTGAAGCTGCATCTCTCCCGGACAGAGATTGCGCTGCTCTTAAAGGGAATGAGAGGAGCTCATTGGCCATAATTGACAGCCCCCACCACTCCTACTGAGAATTTATTCATTCTAATTCAACCCTTTTACAACTGTGCCATTGCACCCGCCACACACAAAAGATTGACCAGGGGACTAGGGCCCAGTATGTAAAAGTTAACATATGTTAAGCACCTTTCTGTCACTCATGTAATTGTATTATAATAACAGCATCTGTGGCGGACTTACACAGTACACAGGATGACCAGGAGCACGTCATATCCCAGTGACAGCAGCATGCTGGAGTCTCGCACGTTGCACTTCAGTATGACAGTCTGCCGTCGCTCTGGCAACGTGAAGCGGCGTGTCCCGGGAACCTCCAGCAGCAGCCACACTGACACCATCACCAGCTGGACCGAGATGAGGCTCAAGCAGATGAACACCTGGGGAGGGTGGATGGGGAGGGGGAGGAGGGGATGTTGTTAAAAGGGGATGGCCATCCACCCACCGATCCACCTATCCATGCATCCATCCTTTCATCATCCACCCATCCATCCTGTCATCCTTCCACCTATCCATCGATCGATCGATCGATCCATATTTCCAATCATCCATCCATCCATCCATCCATCAACTCATCCACCCATCCATCCATCCATCCTTCCACCCATCCATCCATCCTTCCACCCATCCATCCATCCATCCTTCCACCCATCCATCCTTCCATCCATCCACCCATCCATCCATACTTCCAATCATCCATCCATCCATCCTTCAACTCATCCACCCATCCATTCACCCACCCACCCATCCATCCATCCATGCATCCTTCCACCTATTATCCATTCATCCACCCATCCATCCACCCACCCATCCATCCATCCATGCATCCTTCCACCTATTATCCATCCATCCACCCATCCATCCATCCATGCATCCTTCCACCTATTATCCATTCATCCACCCATCCATCCATTCATCCAGCCATCCACGCAGACCCTGACCTGAGAGGAGGGGCTGATAAAGCGAGGCCTCGTAGCTCCGTCCTTCACGCCACTGAAGATCCTGGCGATCCTATTGGTCTTGGTGAGCAGGGCGGCGTAGCAGACGGCGAAGGACGTGCCCAGGCCGAGGCGTCGGAGGGCGCAGATGGCGGGCGAGGGCTTGGCCAAGAAGAGGAAGGTCAGGGCGTACGACATGAAGACGCCCAGAAGCAGGATGTAACAGAGCTCGCGGCCCGAGGCCTTCACCAGCGGCGTGTCGTTGTGTCGCATAAACACCCAGAACACCAGGCCGGTGCACATGAACCTGGGGGACAGGGGCCGTGCCCAGAGGTAAGGTAAAGGGCATCACAAGTTCAGAATGTATGGGGGGCATGCATGGGGGGCATGCATGGGGGGCATGCATGGGGGGCATGATAGTCTAGTGGTCTAGGTCAGTGGTTCTTAACCTTGTTGGATGTACTGAACCCCACCAGTTTCATATGCGCATTC
>JAODLI010000021.1:3047984-3070984 GCA_027575585.1 Percopsis omiscomaycus
ACCACCTCTGGGGCTTGAACCCACAACCTTCCGGCTGGGAGTCCAACACCTAGACCACTAGACTATCCTGCCCCCTATTTCTTTAATAAATGTAACGTTAAAGAAATATACAGTGACTTTAAAGAAGTTTGAAAGACAAACTGATGTCCGCATGACAGCAACAAATTAAACAGACAAATTAAAATCCTTTTTTGACACCAGGTAGAGAAGTCCCCAGTACAGCAACAGTCCAGTATCACCCATACATCAGATAATTTACTCACACATTCCACTGACAGCACTTTAAGGAGTATCTTAAACACAACAGAGCTACAATTCTCCATGACCAGCTCCATATTTCAGATGTTCATCTTGGTTTGCTTCTGACTGAGGTTCTTGTTACTATGTATGTTTGATCTGCTGCTCAGATAGCTGTTACACTGTGCGTCATGTGATGTCACGGCATTCTGATTCACGTCGCCATGGAGCCATGATGGTCACGTGTCCTTTGTGTTTGCCCTCTGAGCCCCTCGTTCACTCTACCTCTTATCTCCCTCTGCGTGTACGCGTTGTCTTGTGTTATCTGTTGATTAGACCCACGTTCGTGCTGTGCATGCCTCTGTTACTCTTTTTCAGTGTAGGTGGTGTTATTTGTGAGACCCACATGTGGCTTTGTATGCTACTGCATCTTAACAGATCTCACACATAATCACATCGGACCTTTAGCACAAAGGGCAGGGTGGAGCTTCTGTGGGTCCCCTTTAACACTCGAACCAGAGAGACGTTTTGCAGCAAAGCACAATGCCAAGCGACGTATGTATGTATCCTTTTGTTCTCACTAATAGCCCATCAAGCCTCCATCCCTACGATGTCGGGGGTTTTGCGGGGGTTATGGGCTCTATTGGTCTTTTGAGGGTTCCGACCTACGTCACTGTTCCCACTGTTCCCATAACGAAAATGTATACACCGCCATTTTGGAGGTCAGAAAAAATTCCAATAGTAACACACCTGCGGTTGAATCCGATCTTACTTTATCGAGTATAAAATACTCAATAAAGTATTGTATTACAGTATTGTACTACAGACGTCTTGGACTCTATCAATAACAAAAATTGTTGTCTGAAATATACTTTTTAAGCCTACCCATCAAAAGTTTGGACACTCTTTTCCATTCATTTGAATGGGAAAGAATTGGAAAGTGTGTCCAAACATAAACACATCACAGCTTGTAATTTATTCTTTGCTGTTTTTAGTCGTTGCTATTGCTGCTGCCTTATAGCACCCCGGAAGCCCAAATTTCTGCCCCAGTTAAGTGTTACATTTATAAAATAACTGTCCATGGAAGAGGGGAGGGGTAGAGACCAGTGTTGGGGGGAAGGATAGTCTGGTGGTGTAGGTGTTGGACTCCCAGCCAGAAGGTCGTGCGTTTGAGCCCCAGACTTGGCCTACCTGTAAGCATCTTTTGAGCAAGATGCCTAACTGCTATCTGCTTCTTGTAATAGCATCATGTAACTGCTAAATGACCTAATTGTGTTGGGTAGGGGTAGAGATGAGTGTGAGCCACTCAGCACTGTGGGAGGGGCATGAGCTGTCAGAGATTCAACCCAAAGCAAGTACACCACTGTAACGCTGGTTTCCGGTGACACATCGAGAGTGTATGCCTTTAAATAAATTCAATCTAATAATTACAGTGACCTTTTCATTAGGATGATTATAGATGCATCACATGCACTCACAACTAATGAGAGACCCGTGAACTGCAATACATGGAGATTTGCGCACGTATAAATGTCAATGCATGCACATTTATTGTAAAATCTAATAATCCGTCCAGAGGGTTTATATGGTACTGAGCATGTGCAGAGAGGAGAAGGAAGGTTGCATTGCCGTGGGATGCTTGTGCAGTATTGTGGGGCGATACTTTGTTGTCCGCTACCAATCCTTACGCCTGCACATGGACACACACATGCACACACACAAACACATACACAGAAAGAAAAACACTATCTCAATCACAGCGTAACTAGGCAACCACAAGGCAGCCAAACTGATACCGAACCCAACCACACTGCTTCCTGGGATGACGCCATTTGTGTGTGTGTGTCTATGTGCGTGTATGTGTGTGTATTAAATCATTCAATATTTAGTCAGGTCATGGAGATAATGTGTGTGCTCAATCCGATTGGCCCAGTCAACTGCAGACACATTTAAAGGTCCCCTATTTAAAAAAAAAATTGTTCTAGTTGTGTGGTCAGTTGTGGTGTCAGAAGGGACTTGAAAGGGCTGGACTAACTTTGAAATCTGTTCCTCCCTAAAAAAGGTGTAACATCAGTTCTGGACTGGAACCAATCGTTTATGACCTATCCTGCCACTCCCACTCAGGTAGCCAATCAAGGTAGGCGGATGCAACACCCATTCAAACACAATGTTCAGCTTGAAGGGAGAAAAGTCTGTTGAAAATGACAGTTGGAAAATTTAATAATATGGGGCCTTCAAAGGGTTATTGAACTTTTAAACCATTCTTCTAAACAATGGGTATTGATTTTAGCCTTGTTAATAGCGGTGGATATGACGCCAGCACTATTTAGCGATGTGAGCAGCTAGCCATTTGAACACTCCAAAGCCACTGAGATCTGCAATCTACACTTGTCTACACTTGGCTCTGTACTTCTAAGTCCTTCACTCCGTCTGGTCGGAAGGAGCCTTGCATGTGTTTGTATGTGTTGAGTGGGAGCTTGGTCCGTGATAAATGTAAAGTGTGGTAGCTGATATGTTTGCTGGTAGCTGTGTGTGACACATTTGCATTTGTGTGTGTGTCATTGGCCAGAGGTCACGTCAGAGTGGTGATTCTTATCCATGTAGGTGTATGTTCGTGTCTGTCTAGATCCACTTGTGTCACCTCTCCAGTCAGGTCTGATACTGCGATAAGATGAGGGGTGACGTTTTCTTTCCTTTAGGGGGAACTAAGGACAGGTTAACAGGGTTATCAAGCCGTCATAGAGGCCTGCTAGTGTTTGTTTAACCTCTTCTTATCTTTGACATGGCAAAACCAAAGTTTGGGCCTAAATAAATGTTGTCGATGTATCAGATTAGACAGGACTTAATAAAGCTGCTGTCAAATTCAATACTGACAAGCAGACACACCCACCCATGCACGCGGTGTATGCGCACACACACACACATACAGCCAGCCATTTATCACACACATAACACATGCTTGCACACACACACACAGTGAGTGATTATTGATTTTGTGCGTGCGTGTGCGTGCGTGTGCGTGCGTGTGCGTGCATGTGCATTACTGTGCGTGTGTGTGCGTGCGTGTGCGTTACTGTGCGTGTGTGTCTGTGCATGCGTGTCTGTGTGTGTGTGTGTGTGTGTGTGTGTGTGTTTAGGTTGTCCTCTGTCCTTGTTAGTGGTAATGAAGAGATATGGGTGTGTGTGTTTGGAAGTAATGACTACAAACAGGGATGAGCTATTAGGCGACCAAATGACCAAGTGTAATATGAAAACAGATACAGCCGTCAGCCCCTTGTTGCAGAAATTATATCATATTAACTGTGTTACTGGTGCATTAAATACACCACCAGCTGTCCTGTCTTTATCCAGTCTATCCTGTGAAAGATGCCCGGTTTTTGAGGATGAACTCATATTTAGTCATTATTGATAAGAGGAGATGTCTGCTGGGGCGAGGGAGAACTGTGAAATAGAAACTACAGCTGTGCCTCAGAGCCCGGTGAGTCATAGAAATATAGAGATATGGCAAGGCTTCATTTTATAGATACAAATAGAGAACAAAGATACACACAAAATCAGAAAACACTCACACAGTACAGTCAATGTTCACTGCTAAGTAAACTATGCTTTTACTGGTAAAGAGCGTTCAAGAATATGTTATATTGATAATGGCCTTGTCAATTTTTGACCTTTGTCTGTTTCCACTGTCAGATATCTGTTTTTACAATATTTTTTAAATAGGATTTAAATCCCCTACAGAAAACTATACTTTGCAATGTTTTGCATTGGGTTTTTATTGTTTTTTTTGTTTTTTTTGTGTGCATATTTTGTTTAAATGAAATCTAAAAGTAGTTACCAAAGTGATTTTAGCGCAGAATCCAGAACTTCTTGTGAATTGCTGATAACAGCAGTATTGGACGTTTTTAAAGGTGAAACGGCGAGGGAAAATAACTTCTACCACTGTAAAACCCAAAATCAGCTCACAATGATCATTTATTGCAACAATCAGTAGGCCTACAGGCTTTAACACAGCCTAATAGCTAGTTATCTAAAAGTACAACCAAATTCAAAAATTAATTAGTTCAGGTAAATAATGATTTATTTAGGAGAGAATAAAGTAAATAATTGAATACATGAAAGCTTATTAGTTGTTTGGACAAATATCACTATCTATATCCTTCCTCCTCTACCTCTCTTTTTCTCTCTCTATCTCTCTCTCTCTTTCCTCATGATCGTGACTGCACTGACAAAAGCTCACGTCTGGGTAAGTTGCTCTCCATGTGCAGACACCCCCGGTTGCCTGGGAAACCAGTATAAAGTTGTGAGCTAGAGGCGGAGCGGGCCTCTGCAGTGCAGCAGAAAAGCAGCAGCACAAGTCTGTAGCGGGAGTGACAGCGTACAAGGCAACGCTCATCACGGGGCGAGGTACGGAATCTCTCTCTCTCTCTCTATCCGTCCCTCTCCCTCTCTCTCTCTCCTGCCTAGAAGGAAACACCCATTTGACTCTCATTTGATATGGTGGAGCAGGTTTCCCTGTGGCAAGGAGTTATACCGTACCAGTTCTCGAGCACAACCCAGAGAAAAAAAGTAATTTATTGCTTGCAGACGTTCCATTTTTGGGGTCAACCAATTTTTATAATAGCATTAGATGAGGAATGAAAAAATATAATTATATAAACAACCAGGAACACACGTAATAGATAATAGTTAAAGAAGAAAACAACAAGCCTTGTATGTATGCCACTGTAGGATAACATTTTTATTCTTTGGCAACTGCTACTTTAATAATATTCAGCTAAATCTCGATTAGATATTTAGATTAAAAAATATATATTTATGCAATAGTCCTTTTAATGATGGATTTCATTTGACGTATGGGCATTCAAAAATATAAGAAAAACGTAGGTATCTTACTTTATGCAAAAATGCACATCATGTTTTAAACTGTAAAAGAAATAGTTAATTCCTTACTATAGTAAATAATTTCCCTCTAATACTTCCATTGCAGAGGTCTCCCACTATAAAGAAGGCTATACTCCCGGATCAGTGTATACTGCATCGCTTTGCATTACAGTAATATCCAATGTAGGTTCTAGTGCATGTTTGATGCTGGCTAGCTCAGTGCTTGTTCCTTAGCTTGAGCGCTTTGTTTAAACCTGCAAAGGTATGAAGTGCTTATGAGCATACACAGGTATATGTTTGTCTGAGTGTACAGTATCATTATTGTGTACATTTGTGTGTGTGTTTGTGTGTGTGTAGTAGACCGCTCTATAATGCTGATGGGCAGAATGGGAACAGTGGGGAGCTCTAAAATAGAGAGGGGGAGCGAGAAGGCAGGGTTGCCTGTCATTCAAAGAATAGTATATATCTGTTACTTAGGGACCATACTAGGGATGTCCCGATCAACTTGTTTGGTATCCCGATACGATCCATTCATTCTAGTCTCGGGAGGGTAGGACATACTGTGGCTCCATACGCCGTGATAGCCTACGTTGTCTACCACCAAAATTGGCTCATCATCCAAAGAGATAAATTAAATTATTATCTGTGTTATTTTTCTCTTCTTTTCGCTGTCTTGACTACATTTATCTTGTCTTTTCAAGGCTCGCCAGTAAAAGCTGCGTCGGTTTACTTGTTTGAGTAAGTTTCGCTTTACAGGTAGCTGTTGGGCTGCTTTAAGTTTATAATTAAAATCATTTTCACACGGCTGACATCTCGATAGTTTCTAGTTTCAAGCTATGCTACTCAGGCCTACTGTATGTGACGGAATGTTACAATCTGTGCAACTGACATACATTGAACAAACATGGAAATAGATTGGGCTCTGGATTGAGTCATGGTTGCCGATCCAGATGAGTTAAAAATTCCTGGATTGGCCCCGATACCGATATTGATATGAGATCGAGACATCCCTACTGAATATACTGTTTACCGGTATATATATGTAGCCAGGTGAACAATAGGTAGGGATTGTTCTCAAACTGTTTAAATACCAACATATGTTTTAATAGAAATTAGTACTTAAATAGCGATTTCTTTTGGGGGATGTTACACTGCCACTGCAAATGGCATTTTCCATACGGGCAGGAAAGGGTTAAGAGCAGTTTAACGTTAGCTCGCGAGGGTGCAGAGATCGCGTTTGACGTCATATTCGTGAGAGCGGGTAGATGATAGAAGAGATAACTACCTATACAGGTGTGTACTATTGTCGACATATAGATAGAAATAAGGATTCAAAACCTGTACTATACATTAAATGGGCTATCGATGTTGGTGGATGAGATCACAGTTGAGCTAACGGGTCAATATTTGTTATGGATGATTTTAATTGTTGTAGATTCAGTTCAAATGGTCACAGCGTGAGCTGATTGAGAATACGTACCACACGGCGGGACGTATTGAGCAGCGGGATAGCGTAAGCACTTAAACATACCTCTCAGTGCACTTTTGCCACACTGGTTCCCATCCCTGCTGCTCCTTCCTCTTCTCATTTTCCAGCCATTAGCGCTCCTGTTGCCCCACCACAGGCCAGGCAATGTACATCCCTGGAGGGCCCACAGGCCTGGCTGTATATGATGGTGGATGTACCAACAGAGAGACAACATATTTTGCTGGTTGGAGACTCCATTGTTTACACACCATCATTCAAGTAGACAATGGGCAACGGAAGCGTTGAAGGGACAAAGACATGGGGGGGGTTAGAGCAGGGGTTCCCAAACTTTTCAACCACTGACTCTCAAAGTAACATTCACGACTCCCGTTATCCTTGGAGGTAGTCGAAGCAGACAAACGTTGCACGTCACTGCTGGCCTATCTATACACAAGCATAATGACAACACAGAAGAACACAACAGCCTAACAACTATAATGGCATTTTATATTAATTGAATATAGGCTAGTAGCTAATTGACCTAATTGAAATTGTAATTGTAATTGTAACCCAGTCGCAAAATGGAGAACACAAAACACACAAGGTGATCGTTGATTAGTGATTTTAGAATCCTGATAGTGATTACGAAAATGGCGGGAGGTTTTCACAGTTTCCAAATAGATAAGATGGAGGCTGCACTCTGCGGCCCAGGCGGCCCAGAGGAAGAATGCAGAGCTGCTAGCCAACCTCTGCGCTTCCATTCCAGACCTAGAGCTCGGAGCAAAAATACATGGACATGGAGAAGAAGTGGACCCAGGAAGTAGAGCAGTTGAAGGGTGTCATCACTGTTATGCAGAAAGAGAAAAGATATCTTGTCAAGGAAAGGGAGAGGGTTGTTCACCTCCTCGCAGATGAGCTGAATGCTACAGAGGCACAGCGGACCCCCAAGAAAGCAGGTTGAACCAAGTTTATCATCGACTTGAAGGAGAAGGCGAATCCCTCTCAGTGCACTTTTGCCACACTGGTTCCCATCCCTGCTGCTCCTTCCTCTTCTCATTTTCCAGCCATTAGCGCTCCTGTTGCCCCACCACAGGCCAGGCAATGTACATCCCTGGAGGGCCCACAGGCCTGGCTGTATATGATGGTGGATGTACCAACAGAGAGACAACATATTTTGCTGGTTGGAGACTCCATTGTTTACACACCATCATTCAAGTAGACAATGGGCAACGGAAGCGTTGAAGGGACAAAGACATGGGGGGGGTTAGAGCAGGGGTTCCCAAACTTTTCAACCACTGACTCTCAAAGTAACATTCACGACTCCCGTTATCCTTGGAGGTAGTCGAAGCAGACAAACGTTGCACGTCACTGCTGGCCTATCTATACACAAGCATAATGACAACACAGAAGAACACAACAGCCTAACAACTATAATGGCATTTTATATTAATTGAATATAGGCTAGTAGCTAATTGACCTAATTGAAATTGTAATTGTAATTGTAACCCAGTCGCAAAATGGAGAACACAAAACACACAAGGTGATCGTTGATTAGTGATTTTAGAATCCTGATAGTGATTACGAAAATGGCGGGAGGTTTTCACAGTTTCCAAATAGATAAGATGGAGGCTGCACTCTGCGGCCCAGGCGGCCCAGAGGAAGAATGCAGAGCTGCTAGCCAACCTCTGCGCTTCCATTCCAGACCTAGAGCTCGGAGCAAAAATACATGGACATGGAGAAGAAGTGGACCCAGGAAGTAGAGCAGTTGAAGGGTGTCATCACTGTTATGCAGAAAGAGAAAAGATATCTTGTCAAGGAAAGGGAGAGGGTTGTTCACCTCCTCGCAGATGAGCTGAATGCTACAGAGGCACAGCGGACCCCCAAGAAAGCAGGTTGAACCAAGTTTATCATCGACTTGAAGGAGAAGGCGAATCCCTCTCAGTGCGCTTTTGCCACACTGGTTCCCATCCCTGCTGCTCCTTCCTCTTCTCATTTTCCAGCCATTAGCGCTTCATCCCTGGAGGGCCCACCAGCCTGGCTGTATATGATGGTGGATGTACCAACAGAGAGACAACATATATTGCTGGTTGGAGACTCCATTACGAGATATGTGGAAACTCCCAGAGGGGTCACATACTGTTTCTCAGGAGGCGAAGTACCAGATCTCCATCACTTCATGCCCCATATAATTCAGTGTCACCCGACCTGGCATATCATCAACGTCCGCGTGGGGACGAATGATGTCCAGAAAAAAGATATTGCAGAATTTCAGCAAGACATTACAACGCTATGAGAATTGAGTGTCTGGGAAAGCGGTGTCTTTTCTGGACCAATCCCATGGTATAGGGGGTCTGGGGGCTTAAATCGTCTTGACTACTTTGATCAGTGGCTACAGAGCTATTGTTCTGAGACCCGCCATCATTTTATCAAACACTTTGACTCATTTTGGGAAGCGAGACCTGTTCAATAGATACAAACTACACCCCAATCGGAAAGGGGTACAGGTGCTAACAGGCAACTTCATCCATTACTTGCTTAGGTCAGGGCTGGCTGACCGTTACCCTGCCACTAACCCACCCCCAACCGCCCTGGTTTAATAAAATTGGTTGCATTGCCAATGAGCTTGTTGGTATTTTGTATGTAGTGTCTTCCATCTACAGGTGTTCCTGCTAAAGCGTGATTATGCTTTAAACAGGGTTTAAACTGGGTTTCACAACTATCTGTTCCAGTAAATCTGCTGATCATTAACACAAGTTAGGAAAATACTGTAATAAAAGTTACATCACTTCATAAAACACTGAAGAGCTCCTAACTCCTCCTCACATGCAGTTGTTTCATACATAAACAGTGAGCTATAAATGTATGATTCTGAGGCTGCTATAGCACAATAATAATCAGTATTAATAACCCCCCCATAACAACCTCACAATCCCTGTTGGAGAATGATCAACATAGATTAAAACACACCATATCCATTTGCAATTAAATTTCAGAAATTCATGATCTATTCATTTCTGTATTTAGTTTTTCCCCAAATGTGCTCCCTTTTCTACTTTTCACCAGGTCATAAAAAGCAACCTAATGGGTTATAACATGGAGAAAGCTGTTAGGCTGTGTGGGTGCGGGGGCTGTGCAGTGGTAGGGGGGGAGGCTGTCCTTGTGTTCTGATGACAGAACACAAGGAGTCACCACCTTTAAACCAGACACTTCCCCAAACCAAAGGGCTGATCGACCAGGTGGTTGATTGTTGAACATTGATTATTAAACAAATTATTGATAAGAGGGGGGGGGCACAGTAGTCTGGTGGGCCTTGGCACGACCCTGGATGATAGGGGTTATTGCTGACAAGTTAGCGTTTAAGCTCCTTCTGAGAGCATGCTGATATTGTGTCTTGCACTGTGACCTTAGAAGTCCTGTTTTGTTTGTGAATAACTGGAACTTGGCCTTGTGATTTTTCTAGGATATACTAGCATATCCAGTCCAACAAGTCTCCTTAACTAAATAAATACAATCCTTGACAGTAGCCTATAGCTTATTTCTCTGAAGTTCTCTGTACAGATGGAAAGAGTTTGACAGCAGCTTCCTCAACCTTAATGTCAGTAAGGCCAAGGAGCTGTGTCTGGGAGGTAGGATGGGAGCAGGAAGCACAGGGCCTGTCTTCAAGCCTGTTATCATGAAAGGGGAGGAAGTGGAGCGGTTCACTCACTTCAAATATCTGGGAACAATCACTGACAGTAAACTCACCTTTCAGAGCAATGCAGAGGACTGAGGAGCTTCAGTGCAAGCAAACACACCCTGACCAATGGTCTACAGGTCACTAACTGAGAGTGTTCTCACCTTTAACATCACCTCCTGGTATGGGAACCTCTCAGTCAAACACAGGAATAAGCTGACCCAGGTGGTCAACCAGGTCCGCAAGATCACTGGCGACAAACAGTGGCAACTCCAGAACCTATACAACAGGCCCATAACCAAGAGGCAACCCAAGGTCTATAATGACCCCACCCATCCCCTTCATTCATCATTCAACCTGTTTCCATCTGGTAGGAGACCAGAGCCAGCTAGTCCCACTAGCCAGGAAAAGTGGGTACAAAAAATAGTTTGTGCCCTCTAAACCATTCTAAACAGAGACATAATAAATACCACCACCCCCTCCCCCACCACCACACACACACACACACACACACACACACACACACACACAGCCCATGAGCAATGGGATGCTGTTCTGTTAGCTGTTCTTTAATGTCTTTGTATACTGTGTTGCCAGAATGCCAAGGACAAATTCCCATTTCATGTAAATTTAATGGACAATAAAGTTTTCTTATCTTTTCTTATCTTTAAAGTAGAATACAGCTGCTCTAACCTGCCTTTAATAATTGGGATGCGTGCGTTGATAGCAGGGAACTCCAACATGTAGTTGGCTAAAGAGGCAATTCTAAGGCAGCGGTGCACCCACAAACCCAATAGGCACAGATGGAGTCTCTCACTTCTCTGACAAGGTTGCCGGTCATTCACACCTCCGCCGAGCTTTCACTTTTTTGTACCTGAACCTTCCCTAACCTTCCTGCGGGCGCAGTGTTCACTAGGTCTGTCTTCTGTCTGCCTAATGTGGTTTTGGAGCTTAAGCGGGACATGAATGGCTCTCCTTGACCTTTTCCTGCCTGTTAACGTTCTCTCGTCTTTGCCATTAAGGACAGAGGGAATGAGATGGAAGAACGGCTCTCTCACACAAAAGTGTGTGTGTGTGGGCGTGTGCGCGCGTATTCGAGTGTGCATGCACAGACGTGTACCGAGAACTTGTGAGCAGGAGTTTATGTACTGTATGTATATGCACTTACAGAAAGAACACATGAGGGTATGTACAGTATATACTGTATGTATATTTACAGTAAGGGCTTCCCTACATGATTGTGTGTGTGTATCTAAGCAGCTGTATCTACTGTATATGTGAATTCGTTTTCCATTCACAGTGTGTATGTATCTGTCAGTAAATGTAAGTGTATGTGTGTTTGTGTGTGTGTGTGTGTGTGTGTGTGTGTGTGTTTGTGTGTGTGCGTGTGCGTGTCACTCCTGTGGCTCAGCAGTTCCTGGTCCCACAGCAGGGGTCCAAAGTGAACAGCGTTCCTTTCAGGAGGGCTGATAATATATTCCTCTCTAGCCTGCTAGCTCTCTCAGGACGACACATGAATAAACACTCTGAGGGCGGCCATCACTCCTTTCACTTAAGATAACTATCTTGTTCACTTATTATGATTATTTTTAATCTGGTCATCTAAACTATTTATAATGGAAACTGTGCGTGTGTGTGCATTTGTACATATTTCGGTGTGTAAAATTGTAAAATACACTCCCTGATTATGTTATTGAACCCCAGAACCCCAAATTTCAGCTGTTTATGTTTGCAACACAACGATGCACGTAACTGTATGGGGCGAGAGGTAGAGCATGGTGCGAGTCTTGGATAGCTGTAGGGGGAATGGTAGAGAGGAGGGTGAGAGGAGGGGCAGGCACTCTTAAAGTTTCAAACTAAAACAAAATTTTTGTAACGCTGGTTTCTACCACAAGAGCTGTCCCTTTAAACATGTATAAATGCCCCCATGTGTGCGTACGTGTTTGAGAGAAAGCAAGGAAGAGAAAGAGATACGCTGGAACAAAGGGTCGGCTGTGTTTTATGGGCTGGTCCTTATTTCCTGAATGTGGCAAGCAGTCTCTTGGAATACCAATGATGTTTGATTCCCCACCCTGGCTCAATGTGTTTCTGTAGCATGTAGGTGTCAAAGGTGCATCTATATTGGCCGAGAAAACGAAATAAAACACAGACACCAATTAAATAATGTGTGCTGCATTACAAATACACGGAAAATACATGAGAGATGCAATGTCAGAGCATCAAACAAGGTTGACTAGCCACAAGCTAACCCCCAGAGTGCTACCGTGTATCTAACTAGCGTTAGATACAACTGTGTATCTAACTAGCGTTTATGCCTCATCAAAATGCCACACACTGCTACTAGCACCTTTCCAGATTCAGTTTCACCTGTGTTTTCATGCTTGTGCAATAGTATAAAACAACTACAACAGCACTTAATGATGACAGACGTTGGCCTGCCTGCACATTATTCCGTTCTAAACTGAAGTAGCTAGTCAGTTGCAGCCATAGGCCAAACACCCGTTTACAGCTTATAAACACTACCAGTATTTAACACAGAACAACACACATACACATACACACAGAAACCCTTTTGCTCGGGGCCAGCCCCTTAAATTGGATTGGGCTTGCAACTGATCAAGGCAGTTTGTTGCAGGAGCTCTAACCTGCACACACACACACACAGGAACACACACACATCAGTGACGTATGCTAGAATATATTCTGTTTAGAACAAAACTGTGCTTTTGTGTGACTCATAAGCTGATCATAGACCCACCGTGTGTGTGTGTGTGTGTGTGTGTGTGTGTGTGTGTGTGTGTGTGTGTGTGAATGCATGTGAGTCAGTGCTCATGCCCCTCTGAGTGATTCATGCTAATCTGCAGCTTTTCTGCTTGGGCATGCCTGTAGGCTGTGGAGTTCGTATATTGGTATAATATGCTTGTGTTTTTGAGGCAGAATCTCTTTGGATCTATTAGGTTGCTACTCTAATTAGAGAAATGACATTACATGGTTCTAATTACATCAAATAATAGTCATATTTTTAATGAATAATATATGGAAACTAGCTGTAGTACTTTGTATATACCTAATCTTATAATAACGTTTACTTCCACCAAGTCAAACTCCTTGAAAGTGCATATGTACTTGGCAAATTAACCTTCTGATTTATTTACCTTTAACCCACCGCCTTCTATTAATTAGAAAGGACATGATCCCCAACTGAGCACAAAGGTAAATACACAGCATACCTATTATGATGGACACAAACTGTGTTGATGTATGCAGTATTTGGATAATGTCATTTCCACCTTCAAATGGTTGATAAATGCTATCCTGTTGTGCTATGCTATCCTCCTGAGCCTTCCTATGCATTTGGTTGACTGGGGAACTATTCATTCAATCGGGACTAATATGAACATTCATTGGTCATCGCTCATTTGTATTGTAATTTGTTATTTTTAATTATTATTGCTATTGGTTGCTTCAAATGTGTACAATAGTGTACATTCAAGATTTATTGAATAAATATAAATATATATATATTATTATTATATATATTTCAAAGAGCATTCAAAATATCTCAATAAATGTTTTTACTTCTACTGCTTCTATATGTATTATACAAAATAAAAATGACACAAGGAATATTATGTTAAAAGTTAAAATAGCCCATCACATCTCTGTTGTCTTCTCAGTGGCTTCCTGGCTGTGTGTTGAATGTCAGAGTGACAATAATGGAGTGCAGAGACATTTGAAAAGTCCTGAGATGACAGAGAGCCTGGCGTCCCCAAATCCCCCTTGACTGCACCATGGCTCTTTGTCACGGTGTAATCCTCGCTCACTTAGTGAGAGCCAAAGGATGAGATTCAAAAAGTGTAAGAATATGAAATTATCATATTATTAAGTGTAAATGAACTGTAAAGATTATGTGTTGTTGAATTAAACTTTTTATTAAGTTAACCTAATTAAGTTAGGTTTCATTTGAAAAAAGTCAATTTTTAATAAAATTGGATATATATGTGGAGTTGAATAAATATATAAAATATATTTCTGCTGAACAGATTTAAGCCATGTATGTGAGGTAACAGAATACAACTGACACTTTTTGCCTTATTCCTTTCTACATCGAATCCTCACCCCCCACATCCCACTTGAATTGTGTTGTTATTGACCAATGAGACTGGGATGTGCAGGTAGCGGTAGCCATTTTTGTAGCTCTATATCTAACATTCAATGCCATAGAATGAATGAAATGATCAACATGCACAGTCTGTATGAAATGGTAAGTATATATCATATATTATGTAGATTAAAGCAAGGTAAAGACATGTACGACGGTAAGAAAGGGAGAGAAAGAGAGTGGTGGTCGGACAAGATACAGTGTCCGTGTGAGCAACAAGGAGCGTGAGGGAATGCGACAGAGAGAGTAGAGGACCACAGAAATTAGCCTTTTTGAATTGATGGAGCTGAGCCGGAGTGTTTGGGACTGATAAGGTAGTGCGTAACGTAGGCAGAATTAATAATAAAAAAACCTGCTTCTTCACTGGCCTCTAATAATACCTCTGACACGCCACTGAGCACCCTTGTTTCATACTAAATCATTTCTTGTAAATGCACACTCTCTCTTTCTCTCTCTCACACGTCCATACACACACACACACACACACACACACTGACACACACACACACAAGCACTCATGCTGGCCTGCAGCACGTTCTGTGCGCTAATGGTCTGTCTAATTCAAACACAACAGGATTAGTGTGGAAATAAAAACACATTTACGGCCCCCGTGTTTACCATCAGTTTATTTCCGAGCCAATAGTTTGAGAACAATTTGGCGGCTAATCTTGCCTGTATTAAAATGAGCGCTTCTCTTAAGGACATATAATCACCCGCCATGTGAAACCTACAAAAAAGCCTTCATATCATCTCTTCATACTCAGTAGTTTGTCATTCGCTCTTCTATGCCTCGAACGAATTGGTCTTCAGCGCACGCCATCAGAGTCTGTATCATAATGTGTTTAATTGCCATTCATTACGTCCTCAGAATCTGACAGGCTACCTGATTGGGTGTCTTTGTTCACGCGCTAACAGAACACACACGCTGCACCGCGCAGATATGCATTTGTTCCTTTGCCATATCCCTTGTAAAGCTCGTGTGTGTTTGCAGAGGTGGGCGCGTGCTTCTCTGTGAATGCAAAGACGGGATTTCCAAGAAAATACATTGAATTAAATGACATTTCAAAAGACAACTCGTGGACATGGACTTTAGATGGACCACCGGCCCCCAGCATCGCCCCTCCTTCCCCCTGGCTGAAGCAGTCTATGGTATATCTCTGACTCCTTTGGTCTATTTGCCATGAAACACACACCTATTGCATCCTAACCTTCCGGGAAGGGTTGGACTCCTCCCTCTGTGGTCCCTTTCTTCCATCTTTTTTCCCAAGAGTTTTTCCTGCCCGATGGGAGGATAAAGTACAGGGGGTGTCCTTTGTGTCCATGTGAAATGTGGGCCTGTGCAGTCCTTTGAGACTGTAATGCGATTAAGGGCTGTATAAATACTCTTGACTTGACTTGACAACATCAACCTTGGGCCAAACTATGCTGGTCCGCACAAATGAATCCATCACGTTATCCAAGTCTGTTCAAGCTCCAACACACATAAAAAGCAGCCGCAGCTCGCCATTATTACTAGAAAAAGGTTATGTCAAACAGCAGATTTACTTAGACACAACTATGGTTCTGTAAATTAAACTGAACATTTGTGTTTATAATTATCTGCTACAGAATGACTGCTATATGAATGCTACATGTCTAATATAGGTTGCCTGGTTCCAGAGCCCTGCCCACTTTTCAAATGTTGTCGAGACTGGTAATAGATTGCTCATTCAGTCTAATTACCAGGATAAAATAAATCCAGTAAATTCAGTAAATTGGATTGACACTTATAAGCAAGCTTTTAACAAGCACCGCTACACCGATTGCACTTTCCTATACTGTAACAATCTAGTTGTGATGTAACTGTTGTTTGTTATAAAGCCTTTTCTTTTACACAACACTTTTCAGTCTGCCTCAGCATCAAGTGAACACATACTAGGTGGTGCCTAGTATGTGTTCACTTGGGTGTGTAGGCGGTGAATAAGCCCTTTTAGTTGGCTTTTGAGTGGCTTTCTAACCAAGATCCTCAAAGTCCTTAAAAAATATGAATACAGTTCATTCAGTCAGGGTCACAGTGAGCTTCCTATTCATAAAGCCACATGCCCACCACACGTTTTGTATCAGCAAATCACAATTGCAAAGGAATCCAGGAAACCATGGCAACTTTCTGGCCTTGAGTGTTATTGGCAAGGTCAATGGAATGAACGCGAAAGGAGACGGAAGTCTTGTTTAAAGTAAAATAACTGAATCCAGAGAACTGTCAAACCTGGTACTGTGTTGCTGAGAGATTTAACACTGTTGATGAGCAAAGAGAAGCACTTTTATAATTCTCACAAAGCACATCTGCTATCAAAATGTGTTGTGAGGTATTTCCTAACTACTGTATATCAGGAACTATTTAAGTTGAATAAATATATTTAATTATTTTATCTATATTTTGTTTGAACATAAATGAGTTAAGGCAACAAGGAATCTTAAAGCGAACTTATATCCTTGAATCTGTTGTGTCCTTACATCAGTATAAAGTGAGTCCTCATTGTCACGATCGCCGTGTACAGGCCCGTGTACAGGCCCGTGTACAGGCCCCACACAGGTGCGCCTGTTTAGTTAAATTATAGACCTTATTTAAGTTCCCCCAGCAGCACTAGGTGCTGTTGGTCATTGTTTTGCTGTTGATGTACTTTGCGTTTTGTTTAAAAATTAAATTACTTTTTATACGTAAAGTGTTTCCACGTCTGCCTTCAGTTTTCCCTCTAACCTGCACCTACTCTCGCCACCTCACAACGTCGCATTACAGTCATGCTGAATTTTGGTATAAATATTGGTTGGTTTAAATATGTTTAATTAAATATATATTTACACTTCGAATTAAAAACTACATTTTAAGTTAATCTCTACAACAACAAACTGATTGAGTAGAGATGGCGATCAGCTTTGTAGACACATTAGATGTACAGTATGTCTGAGGGAGACTTTAGTATCAAGGTAAGAAAGTTACAGAGGTGAGGGTTCATCAAAAGTTCAGTAGCACCAAGCCTGAACAACAATCCATTTATCTTTCTTCTTCTTCTGTTTTGTGTTAAAAAAACATGTCTAAACTCTAGAAGAGGTCTAGACCTCATTTTGTACTTACCTCCATAAACTAGGGCATAAGTGAACCATTCAGAGACAATGTCTTTCATTGTTGAAGCTAGGTCAGTCTAATACCTACCAGTGTGCGACAGAAGCCATGCATCAGGAATAGCTCTGGCGCCGTTCTCCAAAGAATAGTAGTTTAACAGCATCATTTATTTGACAAGAGGGTCACTCACCTGGTGCACAGTGCCATGTTGAAGATTTAGGAACTAGCAAATGCCTGATATGTCTTGTAAATGGGCAGTGAGTCAGAACATATACATGAACCTATTTCCATTACAATCACATATCGCTCTTGCTGTTTTAAACCAACAATTCAAAATAAAAATAGACCGAATTTAATCAGTTTTGTTGATAGCCTATATCAATAGAAAACTAATAAACTACACCTAAACCTGGCCAAGAACACTGCACAAATGTTGGCAGAGACAAATGGGTCACATGCAGTTGTGTGTAGCAAAAGGTAAAGATTTATTTTACTACTCCCTCTTCCCAAAAAGATCTCACAAAGATCCTATATTTCAACGTTCATGCTGAAACAACCATCTCTAGTCTCTCAGAAATGCTCTTTCTCCAACAGCTAAGTCACCATAGTGACCAGTCTAACTGGATCTGGACTTCTGCGTTTCATGTGAGAACCGACAGGTTCATTGTGTTTTAATGTTAGTTCAATTTAACTGGTGCCCTGATTCATGTTCATGACACGTTTTTATGCTGTATGCATTTAATTTCGATGAATAACATGTATCAAATCCGACATTGAGACAGCCTATGAGGCCATTTTAATCAGTTTGAGTGTATTCAGTCATATTTTTGGTGTGTGTGTCTGTGTGTGTGTGTGTGTGTTCCTTCCTCTTCCCCATTGATCTCTTGTCTCGCCTTTGTTGTCTTGTATTGCCCTGACCCAAAACAAAGGAGAGGTGTAATAAAAACCCACACAGCACAGAAAATGATTGCTTTCGTACGTATACTGTATATACAGATTAAACTGAAATCTGAAATAAACTGAAACATGACCATTTTGTCATTATTTCATTATTTTGTCATTCTGATTCTGATTTTGGATTTGTCTGTTTGAGTTGAAACTCACGGAAGAGACATAAAATGTGACTAGCTCTCTGGAGTTTTTAGAATTTAGAACTTTCCAACTTTTAAAATTAAAGTGAAAGCACAGGAGCATTCCAGTCTACAACACACAGCAGTGCTGTAAGAGTCCAGTCAGATGCAGGCTGACTAATCAAGCACTGAAAGAGGGATGAGCTTTGAGTTTCCCACTTCTCACAGGACCATAGATAATTTCGTACAAAACCTTTATGAGAACAAGAAAGGCAGCCGTCAGTGTGAAATGTGTGGCTGAAAAGGAAAAAGCCCAGCGTCCTCCTGACCAACACCTCTTATTGCTGGAGACTTCATTAACAGATAGAGATCTGGAGGGCTCAAGGACTTATTCTTAACAAACCCTTAACCCCTACCCTACCTGGACAAATCCTTAGCGTTGCTCATATCAGCTACTCTCTGGTTGTCTCTCTGCAGAGCCTATCACTCTGGAATGGGACTATAGTCTTTTTTTTTAGCATTCCTGTATGTCCTTTTCCCCATACCCAATGTGTGTTAGGATAGGCTATTGACACAAAGCGTGGTAAGACCATCCTGATATTGTCCACAAACCTCTCCATTCACAGTCGTTTCTTATAGAAGTGCCAATAGTTCAATCAAATAATTAGCAAACCAACTTCAACTAATCAGAACGAGAAACGTTTGATGGTGATTTTCAAACACAGATGCCAGCAGACAATTAGAGAGCAGAACAAGAAAAAGACCCACGTGTGTAGTGTCTGACTAGACACTACACATCTGGATGCTGATTGTCTGGGGTTTCACTTTTCAGGTCTCGAATGGTGTTGAGTTCCCAGACTAATGTGACAAGTGGAGCCAAAGGTAGAGGCAGATCTGGCAAAATCATTAGGGTTTATCAGGCTAATTGATACACTGCTTACTTCAAAAAGACGCATCCTGTTATTGGCTGTAGCTATTGCTGTTGCCCATTGGCTGAAAATCAATATAAATAAACAGACGGGCATTAGTGAACATGATTGAAAAGCCTGTGCAAATCTGTTGCAGTATGTGGGCCAAAAAGATAACAGGATAAAGAAAGAAAAGAGCATACGAGAGAGGCAGCCTCGTAATAGTTTATCTGCACTATATAGAGCGGGATCCAGACAATTTCAATGTCAATGTCAATTAGCTTGAAATTAAGGTGAGGAATAGCAGAAGGGGGGTTATTACAAGAAATCTTCACAGCTAATTTGCAACAATGAAACAGAGTCAATAGAGTGTTGTCATCATTTAGGACACACCCCTTAGCATTTCCACCACTGTAGAAGAATCATGGAAACCCTCCAAAGAACGTTTGTGTATAATTTAGAAAGAAAATATGGCTTGACGTTTTAGTATAAAAGTTAATCAGAGGGTTTTGATTAGCCACAATAAGCATATTGCTGGAATGGTCAGAAGGTTGTGAACTGCACAGTGGCAGAGATGAATCCGTATCATTACTGTAATGTCTCCAATATGCAGCGACTGCACAGCAGTGTGGGCAATGTAGTTTACGGCCAGCTGTTAGCTTCTCATTAGCAATATGCTTATTGTGACTCATCTAAAGCTTCAAAATGTATAATCTGAACACAAATGACACAAAGTGCTATGAGAAAGCTAGCCACCATGAGGAAACAGTCCTTGGGATGTTTTCAAGCAAGGACTTGTTTCTGGGCTCTTACGTTCATCACACATCAAAGTAACTGAATGCAAAATGTATGACGATTGTGGATTCAACCACTTTCTGATGTTAACATTAAAAGTGGAGGAAGAAGACAAAAGAATATGAGGGAATTGTTCCCGTACTGTATGTGGTTGATTATTAGCACAATTAAAGGCTTGACACAAAACGAATGGCCTCTGATGCTGCTTGCTGTTCCAGGGCAAAACTTTGCTGAAGAAATAACAATAGCTCTTTTCTAGCCCACACACACTAGAACATCATGTTTTGTCAGGCAAAGACCACCCATCACAATTGTGGAGGCGAATTAATATTTTATATTTGTGTTGGCTTGGAGAAAGCTTAGCAATATTTGACCCTGTCATCAGGAGCTCCATCTGCTCCTCATGCCCCACCTGTACACAAACTGGCAGTTGTTTTAGCATCCTCCCTGCCCTTCCTGTAGTCCAACTTCAGAGAAGACAGAAGAAACCACATGTCGTGTTATAGGATATGGTATTATTGGCCCTGGCCAATAATTTGGCCACGTTTCTGTGCAGTGATGTGACCCAGTAAGTTTCTATACAGTACAGTAGCTATATACGAGCCTGAAGTGAGTGAAGCTTCTGTTTGTACAATATTATTATGTTCCCTGCTCATTATGAGATGTTTCTGCATATCGAAGTATATGTATTTTGTGTGTGTTTCTGCATGTGCACCTGTCTCTGTGTGTGTTGTTAACACTGTTGTGATGTTACAGGAAGTCCAGTCATTGCCTGGCTTAAAATTCAGCTTTAGTGTTCCTGTCAACTCTCCATACTGGCCAGTGAACTGTAATTATTACAGGGGTCATGCTGTAATTTCCTCTGTCCCAAAAATAGCCACAGAAGCATCACTTTTGAATGGTAAAACAACCTTATAAGTGACCTGTGTCCCACAGCCTTTGAATGGCATTTGTTAGTCTGTCTGCAGCATGAGGAGAATTAGTGACTGGTTGTCAGTATAAGGTCATAGTGAAGGCTTGCCTGTCACCACAGAGACCAGGCAGACGTATTTATGGTAGCTGGCCTTTCCACTGCCTGACGTCGGGAGTCTCATCATTCAGAACCACACAGACATATGCAATATTTCCCCTTAACGACAAAAATCACTGCCCTCGTCCTGCTCTAGCTGATACATTTAAATTGCATGGGCATGACTAGCCTTGCTGATGTAACCCTTCCAAATACCCACCACTCCTTGGTTCATCAGAATAGCTTGTGTCAGTCGGATGATGACAGTTGATCTCTCTAAAAATCACATAGTGGCGTCAATGGGTTTTGCAAATTCTTTTCTCAATGGGTGACTAATAGTGTAGGCACTATAGTCATGTTATTGTGTAAGGGAAGGAAGCCTAAATAGAACTGTGGGATGTGTGTGCTGTTAGCCCTTCAAAGTCACTGTGCGATCGATGTTTAGAAGTGAGCTGAGGCATCAAAGGCCAGCAGTCTATCTGTCCTGCATAGAGCCCCATTGTGGGATATAATGCAGCATTGTACAACACTCACTTAAAGAGCCATTCATCCAGACATTAAGTAAATGCATATAGGACCATCAAATGCTGGCTTGGGGTGGTGGGTACATTACTGTTGCCTGCCTTTTCGGATGAAAAGCTGCTAGTAAAAATAGGTTGTGTTAGAGGAAAGAAATGTCAGATCCGTCCATCTCTGATTAGAGAAATAGAAACCAAAGGTTTTTATTTTCGTATAGCCTCCTTAGTCTCCCCATAAAAATAGTGTTGCTCAAAATAAACTAAGAAAAAATTAAAAAAGGAAAATGTTTTAATGTAACCCATGTAAAAGCCCCAACATCAGACATTCATGTTGTTTCATTTCAATATTGTCTCACTGTGTCTTTTTTCCTCCAAAAGCATATCGGTCAGCAAAGCCCTGCATCACTGCACCACGTCTGTTCCATTGAAAAATTTGCATTGGAATGAGCCCTTGCAGAGACAAGTCAGGCCACTGCTGTAATGCATTACTAAATTAGTCCTAAACACTACACAAGCCATTAAGAAGCATGTCAAAGCCTGAGGGAAACAAAATAATACAGAATGCAACCAATAACTGAACAAGTAATTAAAGTGAAACTGATATTAGCTTGCACTTCCTCTCTACTAGCTCAACCAGTTGGGAATAATGTGCACACTTAATAAACAGGTTAAGATACGCTACAACTAAGAATCACTGTCATTGTCAAATAAATGCAACTTAGCTCCAGGAAACAAAGGGTTAAACCTTAGCTGCAGAAATTCACTGCAGTCCAAAAGCATTTGGCTGATAGCTGCTGAACAGCACATTAATGTGCTATTCCACTGCCATCCCCAGACATCTATCTAGAATTTGCCTGTGTATTTCGTGTGTTCCTTTGTCCTAAAATACACTTTATTGCATATAATATTTGGCACAGTATGAATTAGAGCGTAATCCTGGGACTGTTTAGAAACTGACGTCTGTATGTATAAAGTTTTTTTTTACTGCATTGTAAATAGCATGGTCAGAACACAAACAAATGGCTCTTTACAACGTTTCTTTATCAATCACAAAAGCAATTAAATGTCTTTAATTTTTTTAAATAGAATTCACCAGTTCTTAGAAAATAGTTTAATTTTACTTTTTTCCCTAATATATTCGCCGTCTCTCACCGCTGTCTGACTGTAGATTCATTTATA